>JAOTQR010080821.1:0-40484 GCA_025774065.1 Solanum ossicruentum | reverse complement strand
CATGAAGAAATCATACAAAATACACAACTATAATTGCTCACCTTTACCTTGTATGTTCTGGACTCCCTTCAAAAGCCTTAGACAATTGAGTTTGCAGCTTGGTGAAGTGAATTATAAAGGGGACAAGAGACCTTAAGAAAGCTGAAACTTTATTTCTTAGTGGAATGAATTAGTGCTGCACTTAACCGTTTTTAAAGGTTGTTTTTGGCCAACTTTGTCTTCCACTTTAGAACTAATAATGACACCCATTAATATTCTATTATTGCTGCATCTTATCCTCCAAAATTGGGCTTAATTAGGTCTCAAATATGATGGACCTTTGCTGCCAATTTCCAGCTTTCTTCTTAGTTGGTTTTGGGTCCAAATGGCCAAGTGAGTTGTAGTGTACCTAGGACGTTTTTAAATTATTCTTGGACTGAAAATAAGGTCCATTTATAATACTAAAACATGGGCCAAAGTTACAGCCTTAACGTGGAATTTATTCATACTCGAACTTGAACCAATTCGGTGTCGAACCTCGTCTCCATTTAGTTATCAACTTTAAGCCAAGAAAGTAGGTGACTCACCTACTAAATTATTAAGTCATCCAATAACTACAATTCTTTACTTAATTTAGGGTTGATATATCCTCAATTTAGCGCCAACACATATATACCCTCGACCCTCTTAAACATTTAGACTCACATATCGCCTATTAACACGAGATTCAAGCACTTTCAAGAATTTACGCTAATTTGACCAAACCATAACATGATTCATTTACATAGAATTAGTATATGTAAAATATAGTGTGTTACATTGACTCACATTATAGGGGTAAATAGGGGAAAGGGATATACATGATTTAATCACAAACAAAGTACTAAGGGGAGGGTAAGTATGACTCAATGTAACGATCCCCAATTTAAGAGCCTAAGAGTGCAGAAAAGTTGGATTAAAAATTGACCTACAGTAATTGGACAAGGGCAACATACGGCTTGTAGAAGGATTTACGGCCCGTAGTAAGGTCAGTAGATTGAGTTCCTTGACTTAAAGGAAATTGGAGTTTCAGGAAAGTGCTCTACGAACCAATAGATGACCCGTAAAAAAGAGATACGACCCATAAGTAGTTTGTAGAATAAGGCTAAGAGAATAAGAAAATTTGACTAAGTGTGGAAGGACTCTATGATTCTTACCACGACTTGTAAGTCTTTTTAACGGCTCGTAAAATGTCTCGTGATTTTGGGGCAAAAAATAATAGTTTCTGGATTGTTGTTTACGAAACACAGTACGGGTCGTGCTTTTTTGTATGACTCGTACATTGGCTCTTGTAGTCTGCATTTCTATATTCATGAGGGATATTTCCTATTTCCTTATAACATTAATAGCCTTATCTAGCCCCTCCATGACCCCTCATGCAATTCCAAGCCCCTCTCCCATCAAGTCGAGTGCAAAAAGATTCCAATCGCCTAAGTTCTTGCATGAGTTCATATATATATGTCAACTTCAAATCATCATATCTATTAGCACACATCGAATTAGATTCTATAAAATCTAGCAAATGAAATCTCTTTGAATTATCTTTCCAACGAAATTGGTTTCACCTAATTTGGAGTTCGGACAAAAACGCTATGCCCATTTTAGTGAAGCACTATTAGTCTGCTAGTTTATATGACCCACTCTACGGGCCATGGATTGACTTACGACCCGTAAATAGAGTTTTGTGAAATTGTTTAGACAGTTATAAAAAGTGTATTTTATCCCTTTTCTCACACCCTAAGCCTAATACCACATTTTTTTGACTTTCCACAAGCCCTATATCAATCTAAAACTCCCCCAAATTACCCTATTCCTAAACCATCCTTCAAAACTTAACTCCCAAAAAATCTTCTCAAGTCCCCCAAGGTCCTCCATTGAAGACAGCGCTAGGGTTTCGGGTTTCTCCACCAAAATTTGTGATTTCTTCCGTAAACCTTTGGCTAAGGTATATGGATTTGATTCGTGAAGTCCTTCCTTTCACAAAGCTCAAGTTTTTTTACTTTAAATTTGACCCATGGTTTATGTATGTTGTGAAGTTATGAAAAGTTGGTTTAATCATGTAATTTGTGATGCATTCTTAGTTATATGAAATATATAAGTATTATGTTATGATCTATGATGCAGAAATTTATGACTTTCTAGTTGGAGTTTTATAAGGACCATGTTGGGTTGATTTGAATGATTCCAAATGTCTATATTATGAATTTATTGATGTTTGTTAACCCATATTATTATGAAATAATATTTAATTCCATGAGAAGAATGTTATTCCTTGAAACCCCATATTATGGAAGCTAGGGTTTTAGAGATATTTGATGGGTCTCCTAAACTTGATTTTAAATTGATCAATTCTACTATTAATATGCATGAAAACTATAAACTAAGTTGTCTTACTTGAAACTTATGTATTTATTTGAGGTTTATATACAAGCTAATTTGGAGATATGAAGATGATGATATGAGTTCCTTAAACAATCTTTTAAATTGGTTAATTTTACTACTCTTATACATGAATAGCTAGTAATTTTCGTGATTCCATGACTAATTGTGATTTTTCCTTACTTATGGAATTCTGGGTTATGAAGTTGATGGAGGGTTTCTTGATTTTAGTTAAGTTCATACCTTCTTTATTATTAATCAATATGAAGCGAGTCTAAATCATATGAATTTCATGATTATGAGTCTTTAAGCATGCAAATCTCATGTTTTGAACCTAAGCTATATGAAGAGTATGTTTTATGAAAGAAGGAAGTATCAATCCATGCTATATAAGAACATAACAGTCCTAAATGTTAAGAGTCAACATTTATGTTATAGCTTCATAAGATATTATGAAACCTTTTGTAAGATCATGAATTCTTTTCTTTATATGTCCCAAATATTATGAATGATGGGTTTTGCCAAGTATGCTATGAAGCAAATTGAAGTGCTATGAAAGTCATATATTATTGAAAGGTCTACTTTATGATGTTATGGTGTACAAGTTTATGCATGTCATGACTATGCTCTTGTTTGTATGTTATTTGAGACTAGACTCATTGGAGTCTAGAATGAATGAATAAAAGAAATATGAGTCTCCATCTAGTTATGATCATGAGACTATGATGACCCATTAGTGGAGAGATATGAAATGATGACCCATTAATAGAGGGATATGATGTTGGTGCTAGCCGATAGTAGAGGCTTAGTCAAGATTATGATGCTCGCCGATGGTAGAGGCTTAGCCAAGATGTAGGAGCTATCCTTATGATGATGATTAATGTTCTAAATATTTATGGGATGGGTTAGTAGAATTCTCTTCTATTATTTTAAAAGGCTTATGGGATGGGTTAGTAAAATACCTCTCCACTAATGATTTCATGATTCATGCTTATGATTATTCCGTGAGAGTTTTACTTAGCACCAAGTGGAATTTGGAAATGACTGTGAAAGCTCCCCATTAGAAGAGGCAGAGACTGCTAGTAGAATCCCATTGTCCCATAGCTATGTGCCACTATAGAAAATTGGAATCACCCTCTAATAGAGGTTGATTTCTAGACCAACAGATAGTAGAGGTTGCTCAATAGCAAGGCTTTAGTAGATCCACTTAGTCATTTTAGGAGGTCACCTTGGCAAGTGATCTCCCTCTTTCTCCGGTGTAGGGTGAACTTCAGGACTCCATGGTTAGCTCACATGGTTTATGTCAGTTAAAGGGTGCTCTGACATATGTTCATGTTCTTCTAGTGTTCTCAAGGTGTCCTTTTATGATGATTTATGGTGGTTCGTTCATGTTATGTCCAAAGGTGCTTTAAAGTTCCTACGACTTATTGTTTCAAGTTCAAATGGTATTTGTCCAAAAGGTATATGGCTATGTCTACAACTGTGTAAGTTGGTCTCCATTATGATTATTAATGTTTCTTCCATAATAAAATAGTCTTTTATGTAAAGTGATGTATTATTCACCAAAGAATATTAATATTTTAATTATTTATAACATGTATTTCCTCACTAATTTAAGTTTATGTGCCTTATCAGGTGTTCAAGTAAGGATAAGTTCTTTATTTCTCATGTGCATTATTCCATGTTCCATGATAAGAGTAAAATATCTAAATGATCACCCATATGTATGTTCCAAGTTTATATAATTTTCATATCCATGACTATGTTCATCCATGCATCCTACTATGTTCTTTCTAAATTTGTCTTTTCATGTTCAAATGATATTAGATTGATTATGAGTTACGAATGCCCTTGTAAATGTATGATTTTTAACATGAGACTTAGCATGAGTTATTTTATCATTTATTCTCATGCCATATATTGCATACCTACATACCAGTACATTCAAAGTACTGACGCATACTTCTATGCCTACATGATTTAACCAAGTAGGGACCGACACTCCTTGATATCCTCCACGTGGCTAGCTTTGGATCATTGAAGATCAAAGTTGGTGAGTCCTCTAGTTCGGGGATAATAACCTGGTTTTATTTCTAAATTGATGTATAAGACATTCTAGTTTCTAGTTGTATATTTTTTTTGCTATGTATGTATTTAAGAGTGAGCTTGAACATGTCTTAGCCCTCGCCAAGTTTATGTTAAAGGTATTGTTGAACAGATGTTATAATGGTATCCAGTTCTTATACTCCTTGATAATTTTGAAGTTGTGGCCCTTATCCTCGTTTCCCCTAGTTTTCTATTTCATCTTAGCGTGTTATGCCTATGAATGCTTATTATATGTAAGATGACTTGGGTGAGGTACCTCCAATTGTCTCATTCGCCGTATGATGGCTAGGTACCTAGGTTGGGTCATTACACTTAAGTTGTGGAAAAGTAGGGACTTAGGAGGATAAACTTCATTCCATCAACATCAACAATATCAAATAACATCACATAGGTAATAAGGAGTGTAGGATAAGTCTCCATAAAAACTCAATATTTCATAATAGGTACATAGCATAAGTATCTGACAACACCACTAAAATATGAGTAGGATGGGGGGCAAGACATATCCTGGGCTCACCCTAAAAATAGAAAGTAAAGTAATAGTGTCTCAACATAATCAAGATAGGAAATCAAATATTGTCCCAAGAATGGAGGACTTACCCCAATCAACGATCTTGACGAATCAAGCTAGCCACGTGGAGGATGATGGATAGGAGTGTTGGTTGCTACATGGTTAGACCATGTAGACAAAAAATATATGTTAGTACTTAGAATGTACAAGTAAGTGGGATGCAATACAACAATAGATAATAAGCTTCATAAGCAAGATGTATAATCATATACAATAGAATATAAGCTCAATATGATATGCATAAGAATGCTTTAATGGAAACTTGCATGAAAAATAAAACATAACTTCTTGTCATCATACTTGTATGGGAGAAGATATTAACTGATATATAAGACCAAGTGAGTTGCTATTTGGAATCCAATAAACTCCTTCTATTGGGAAAAGGCCAATGAACTCTTCTCATTGGAAAATGGGAGATCGACTTTCCAAGGTAGAATTCCATTAACTTCAGAATCACATCTTTTATGAATGATATGGCTTAGATGGATCTACTAGCCGAGTCTACGGGGCTCCGATGTGGCACATAGTTAATGAGATAAAGGATCATTACTAGGATTCCCTTACCGAATCCCAGCACAATGTCCCATTTGGTGCTAAGATATTCCCACAGAATACATTTGAAAACATATGCAGAATCATAGTCATTTATAAACTCAAAAGCTTACTTCATTATCATATATAGGGAGTAGTTCATCTTTACTTGAGATCCAATATATGAGAATTGTCCTTATCACAATGAATCTATTTGTTGGTGAGAATTAATCCTCACTATCTTTAACTTTAACTTGAGAGATTTAAAACATCTTCAATTTAACTTTCATAAACTTTCATAACTTGTAATTGAACCCTCGTCTTTGGAGATCATACTCCCTTAGAAAACTCGATATGATAATTGGGTGGGATCATCTCAGCTTTAATTCATGAATCTTAGAATGACTATACATCAATGTAATAAAAATCATCAACTTAAATCATTCTTAAGCAACCCAGCACAATCATACATATCATCATTCAAAATTGGATGTAGAAACATAAAATTCATCTCATAAATATCATCAACTTTGTAATTGGTATCATAACTTTCATAACTTTGAATATCATAAAATGGGTTATTATACAAAATCCTTAAAATCAATTTATGCAATTTCATCCAATAGATGAAGATTCTTAACATAATTCATGCTAAATAGAAGTAATAGGAAGTACCCATAAGAAATTACCATTAAAACTTGAAGGATTTAGTAAATTAGGCTTTGGAACTCCATTGGTGGAAGAACCCATGGATGAACAAACTCATATATCTTTAATCCTTGGAACTTAAAGAAGAAGACCTGAAGATGCTTTAGAAATCTTTTGGAAGCTTTGTCTTCAATGGAGGAAACTTGGTCCCAAGAAATTGGAAGAACTTGATGGAGGATTTTTAGAGAGAATTTTGGGAGGATTTAAGAGTGTTTCAAAAAGTTTAGGTCCAAAAATTGGAGTATTTTCTAGTATCTACATATGTAAAGGTGTTGGAATAAGTTCCAACTGACTTCACTTTATAAAAGAAAAGTTCGGAAACATTTAAACTAGGGCGGACTAGGGGCGCAACATGCCTTGGTTCCCTGATAGTACAATTTTGCGCAAACTTCAATTTTTCTCCTACTTTAACCTAGGAATAGGTTTAGGTCACTTTTGTACTATGAGGAACAAATAGGTGATGCAGACTGGTCATGCACTCTTCTGGTTTGCCCAATTTTATGCAAAAAGTTATTTTTTGATACGGGTGACCTAAAAATCGAAGGTGACCTTTTTTATCCATAATTTTGCCTTCTGAAAAATAATACAAAGTCAAATTTGGGAATAACACACAAATTTTAAGATATTCTAGAAATACACCATAAGGACTCTCCGAGTCATATTGGGAGGTGTTACAATATCTCTCCATTGGGAACATTCATTCCCGAATATTATAAAAATATGCTTGAGAGGAAATACAAGACATTTTTCATCCATAACATAAATGCATCAATGAAACTTAAACATCTGTTTCTTGAAAACTCAAAACTTATGCATCAAGATGTGATTAAAACATGATGCCATGAGTATGAATGCATGTAACTTGACTGTAAGGGCTGAAACTCGGAACTGGATATGTTAAACCTGATTATATTATTACCTTAGGTTTGAGTAAAGTGGAAAAGATAATAATATCATTTTAACGTGTTCACTTCTGCTTCTCAGTCGCACTTTCAACTTATTGGTTCCTCCAAAGGAGCTTAACAAATGCTATATCTTTATTCCTTAGTCTCTTTACTTTATCTTATATTTCTACCAGAACTTCTTCATCTGACACATTCTCTTCAATGCTCACATCCTCTAATGGAACTTTGGAATTTGGATCCCGAATAAACTTTCTCAATATTGACATATGGAACACTAGATGGATTGTGTTCATCTCCAACCCATATGTTACCATACCTACCCTTCTCACAATTTTATAGGGCCCTACATACCTAGGCCTTAACTTCTCATTCTTGGCAAATTGAACCACACCCTTCATGCCTGACATTTTCAAATAAACCCAATCACCAATATTAAACTCAAGGTCTCTTCTCCTCACATCGGAGTAGGAATTTTGCCTACTTTGGGTGGTCTTCAATCTTTCTCTTATGAGCCTCACTTTCTCCATAGCATCCATGAATAATTCTGATCCAATCAAAGCTATCTCCCCAAATTTAAACTATCCAGTGGTAATCTATATCGTCTACCATATAAAGCCTCAAATGATGCCATCTCAATACTTGAGTGAAAACTATTATTTTAGGCAAACTTGATGAGAGGTAGATGATCATACCAACTTCCTTAAATTTTCAAGACATAAGCCCTCAACATGCCTTCCAATGTTTGAATTGTTCTTTCAACTTGCCCCTTGATTTGAGGATGGAATATGGTACTTAGCTTCACTTCAGTAGCAAGACCTCTTTGGAATGACTTCCAAACGTGTGAGGTGAATTGAGTACCATGATCCGAAATAATGGGCAACAGAATACCAAGCAGCCTTACCGACTCCCGGATATATAACTTGGCATAACCCTCAGTATCGAATGTTGTCTTAACTAGAAAAAAATGAGCCGATGTTGTCATTTGATCTACTATTACCCATATAGAATCAAAGTGTCTCTTGGTCTTACGCAACCCACTATAAAAGCCATATTTATCTCTTTCCACTTACAAGTAGGAATCTCAATATTTTGCATCAAGCTACTCTGTCTTTGGTGTTCTACCTTAGCTTGTTGACAATTGGAGCAATTGGCCACAAATTTAGCAAAGTCCTTTTTCATTCCATTTCACTAATATACCATCTTAGTGGAACCAGGGTGAATGGAATAGGATAAATTATGAGTCTCTTGCAATATTAGATTTCTCAATCCTTCAACATCTAGCACACATAATCTCCTTTGATAACGGAAGACCTCTATCTTTCCTTCCTTAACCAAGGCTTTCAATTCAACCAAGGCAGGATCAAGATCTTCTTTAGACTTGACATCTTCAATCAATGACGAGTGGGAGCTATTTACCACCATGACACCATCATTCTCAGCCTCACGTAACCTTACCCCCCAATCTAGCCAATTCATGTACTTTCTTTGCTAATTCTCTCTTCCCATCATTTTTAAAGTGTGACATACTACCCATGGACATTCTATTAAGGGCATTGGCTACAAGATTAGCTTTTCTCGGGTGGTATTTCACAATTATATCTTAATTTTTAAGAAGTTTCAACTATCCCCTTTTCCTTAGATTGAGATTCTTTGTGGAAACACATGTTGGAGACTCTTATGGTCGGTGAGCACCTCAACATGGGCTCCATACAAATAATGACACCAAATTTTCTATGCAAACACCACAACTGCTAATTTAAGATCATGTGTTGGACAACTCTTTTCATGCACCTTTAGTTGCCTTGAAGCATAGGCAATATTATTTTGCATCAGTACACAACCCAAATCAATTCTTAAGTCAACAAAATACACAAGAAACCCATCAGTGCCTTCCGACAAAGTCAATATTGAAGTCGAAGTTAAATGATCATTCAAAGTTTTGAAGCTCTTCTCACACTCATCCGTCAACATAAATTTCACTTTCTTTTTGGTTAGTCAATGAGATGAAATGGAGGAGAAACCATCAACAAATCTTCTATAATATCTTTTTAGGCCCAAGAAACTGCTAATGTCTGTAGGTGTCAATGGCCTTGGCCAATTTCTCATTCTTCCATCTTTTTGTGGTCAACTTTTATTCCATCGCCGGACACCACATGCCCAAAAAATGCTACTTCCTTCAACCAAAACCCACATTTTTAAACTTAGGGAACAACTTCTCATCTTTCAAGATTTGCAATACTATCATCAGATGCTCTTTATGATTTTTTTCATCCTATGAATAAGTCGAAATATCATCAATTAATATCACTAAAAACATATCAAGGTAGGGTTTAAAAACCCTATTCATCAGGTCCATAAAGATCGATGGTGCATTGGGTAAACCAAAAGACATCACCATAAATTAAAAATGTTGTCCGAAATTCCATTTTAGGAATATCACCTTCCTTTACTCTTAATTGATGATATTCGGACCTCAAATCAATTTTGAAAAAGTTCTTAGATCCTTGTAGTTGATCAAATAGGTCATCGATCCTTGGAAGTGGATATTTGTTCTTGATGGTAACTTTGTTACGTTGGCAATAGTCTATACACATTTGGAGTGTCCCATCCTTCTTTCTCACAAACAATACTGGGGCACCTCATACGGACTAACAAGGTCTATAAATCCCTTCTCTAGCAAATACATCAATTGCTCTTTTAGTTTCTTTAACTTCTTTGAGGACATTCTATAAGAAGGGCTTAATATAGATTGGGTGCCGAGAAAAAGATCTATGTCAAAATCTATCTCCCTTTCGGGAGGGACACTAGGAAACTCTTCAAGAAACACATCAGGAAACCAAGCCATTGACTATGGGGACCGAATCAAGAGAAGGACTTTCAGATGTGTCACGGCCCAAGCCTAGGGCTTAGATGTGACACGGCGAATGGAGAATCCAAAGGAACCCCAAACAAGCCTCTTATCATATCATACACACATCCTTGGTTGCGGAAGCAAAATAGAACAATATAAGAAACGTAATAAGGGAAACTAGGACTAAGGGAAAGAGTTAAAACACTTGAATAACATAAGTGAGCCAAAGCTCAAGCATAATGCATAACTTGTCCAACAACACCTCTAGCGTAGAACTTAGTGGGGGCCAACATAAGCAACCAGGCTCACCCTCATAGTCAAAGCATACCATAATGAAACAGAGTCTTTAATAAATAGCATAAGAACCTAGACATTGTCCTCAAAATGGAGGAATCACCAACTAGCTTGAATAGGAATCACTAGCCACGTGGAGGAGGAGGATGACCAAAAGGAGCCCCAGTTCCTACATGGTAACATTATGTAGGCATAGAGTATGCATTAGAACATTTGAATGTACTAAGTATATATGGTGCAATGCAACAAGAGATAAGCATCATAATCAAAATGCATAAGCATAGGCAATGAGTAACATATAACAATATGACATGCATGGAATATGCTTGAAGTAAATCATGCTTACATAGATCATAATACATGTATAAGAAGAGTCCATCATTATAGAGTACACACTTTATCAAGGTACAAATTCCTTAATTGGTTGGTGGATCATCTCACCCTACTATCCTTGGTGATTGAGGTACAAACGCCTTGACATGGTTGTCAAACTTACCATCTTCCATCCTAGGTGATTGAGGTATCAATGCCTTAATTGTATTAATGTGGTATCAATCCCTCAGTTGGGTTAATGAGGTATCAACCATTCAATTGGATTAATGAGGTATCAATCCCTCAATTAAGTTAATGAGGTATCAATCCCTCAATTAGGTTAATGAGGTATCAACCCCTCAATTAGGTTAATGAGATATCAACCCTTCAGTTAGGTTAATGAACATCACATCCTCTATCAAAGTGGTCATCCCACAACATTATAGCGAAAAATACCATAAATATGTATTCCTTTATCATCATAACATCATTCAACTCATATGTCATGCATTAGGCCTTCAATAACTCAAGATACATAATCCGGACATTTTATCAAACGCTTGGCGGATGTGTAATGCTAGTGTAAAACCATGAAATTCAAGAGCGGATTCATGCTAGAAAATTCAGTGTAAGACCATCAATAAATACTTGGTAACACCCTCAAACAATATACATCAAAACCCTTCATCAGATCTCACAATAGATCTTAGATGCATAGCTCAAAACATGCTAAAACAATCATAATTTCATGAAATCCCAACATAGTATGCAGTGAAATTCATAATAAGTAATACCCATGAATAAATCAACTTTAAATCATGCAATTTAGGTGAAAAAGAAGCTTGGGCACAATGGATGAAAGGACCCAATGGTTGAAACCCACATACCTTGACTTTGGGAAATTCCTTGATGACAATTTGAATGGAGACTTGAAGCATGGATGAATTCCTTAAGATCCAGAAGAAATTTGGACACTTGATTTTGAGTGAAATAATAGTCTAAATGTTTGAGAGGATTTTGGGGAATGTCTTGTCTGATATGAAGGTGAAATATGACTAAGTATAGGTATTTTCATGCATGGGAAGGCTTAGGCCCAAGACCCAAAAGCCTTGGACCAAACTGAAAAAAGCTGCATGAAATAACACACTGGCGTGCCCTGGCCACGTCGCGCCCGGGGTGCACCTGCTCACTATTTTTTGCTCACTTTGAATTTTTGAAATTCACTATGGTTGCTCTAAAATCAGGTTTAGACTCATTTTCCACTCAACTTGACCCCCCTAATCAAGAATATAAAGTTGGATTTTCGATATCATGCACAGATTTTGAGATATATGAAAATTACGATTCCAGGCACTTTCGAGGCACATTTTCGGGCCCTTTTTGGGGTCATTTCAATATCTCCCCCTTGGGAACATTCGTCCCTAAATGCCAAAGAAACACATATAAGAGAAATAAATAAGATGTTTTCAGCCCATACGAGAATGCAACAATGCACTTAAATATCATTTCTAAAAACATCAACATAAGTGTCAAAATCAACATGAACTTGTCAATATAAATATGAATATATGCAAATGACATGAAGGCTGATACTTATGACTTGGAACCATGAGAAAAGGATTTGACGCGTTATCATAAGCTTGAGTAGAATGAAGAAGATACGCATATTGCTTTTCTATTCCTGCTCCGGCCTCCCGAGGGACTCTTTCGACTTGATGATTCTTCTAAAGGGCCTTGACGAATACTACCTCCTATCAATCAACTTCTCCACCCATCCAACCAATGCTCCACGGGGACCTTCTCCTAAGCTAACTTATCCTTCACAACACTCACGACCTCAAAAAGTTCTATCAACATCAATATGACATGCATGATCAATGCTTAAGGTAAACATATTTGTAAATCATGATCAAGCAGTGTAAATTCAATATGGAATACATACTCAAACCCTCTTTACCAACCTTCATAAAATGGGCCAAATGGCCCCCACTCGCCTTACGATATGACCTTTTGGGAGAGTGTTACCAATACCCTTACCATACAACATAGTCTTTTTGACAGGTAGTTTAAGACATCTCCTACTTTACGATATAATCTTTTAGGTAGGAGCCTTGATTCATTCTACCTTATGGCATGACCTTTTTGATAGAATATCCACGCCTTACGATATGATCTTTTAGGTGGAAACCATTAGGCTTTCTACCTTATGACATAGCCTTTTCGGTAGGATGTCCATACCTTATGATATAATCTTTTCGATAGGAATTATAGAACTAGCTTATCAAATCATTACATTTCAAGCACCAAGGGAGGGCCTTCTCCGTTTCTCCTGAATACAAAAAACATGGGTACCATCAATCTACTTGCAACACCATAGGTACTTTTCATGAAAACAACTCACATAAACATCCCTATCATCCTCATATAGTCATTCAACTCATATGCCATGCTTTAGACCTCCAACAACTCAAGAATCCATAATTGGACATTTTATCAAACACTTGACTAGTGCGTAGTGGTAATGTAAAACCATGTAATTCAAGCGTATTATCATGCTAGAAAAACTAATGTAAAATCATCAATAGATATTTGGTAACACCCTCAAGCAATATACATCAAAACGTTTCATCAAATCTCACAGTAGATCTTGGTTTCATAGCTCAAAAAATGCTAAAACAATCACAATTTCATAAACCCCAACATAGTGTGCAGTGAATTTCATAATAAGTAAAACCTATAATAAATCAACTCTAAATCATGCAATTTTAAGTAAAAGTAGCCTTGGGCATCATGGGTGAAAGGAACTCATGAAAGAAACCCATATACCTTAGCTTTGGAGAATAGCTTGATGAAGATTGGAGATGGAGACTTGAAGCTTGAGTGAAATCCTTAGATCCGGATTGAGTCTTGGGACTTGAAATTTGGAGATGAAATATTGTCCAAGTATTTGGGAATGTCTTGGATGAATTGAGTGTGAAATAATGCTAAGTACAGGTATTTTCACGTATGGGAACACGTAGGCTTAAGACTCAAAAGCCTGGAACCGGACAAAAAAAACTGGGCAGCAAAATAGACTGAGGCGCGTCATGCCACTGACGCCCTAGGCCATTATTTTTCGTCAAACTTGGAAAATCAAAATTGTGAATCATTCTCTCTAAAATCGGGGTTAGACCCTTTTCCAACTCAATTTGACCCCTCGAGCAAGAATATGAAGTCGAATTTTTGAAATCACGCACATATTTTGAGACATATGGAAATTATGATTCTGGGCATTTTTGAGGGACATTTTTGGGTAGTTTTTGGGGTCCTTCCACCCAACTATCCTTAAAATCCAAAATACATGCCCTAAGCATATCCTCAAAAGTTTGGATAGCTCTTTCGGCATGGCCATCCGTTTGAGGGTGAAAGGCCGTACTAAGCTTTACCTTGGTTTGAAGACCTCTTTGGAAGGACCTCTAAAAATGTGAAGTAAATGAGCACCACGATCCGATATGATAGACAAGGGCACCCCATGCAATCTCACCAACTCATGAATGTACAATTTAGCATAGTCTTCAGCCCCATAATAGTCTTAATCGTACGAAATGAGCCAACTTTGTCGTTCTATCAACCACAACATAAATAGAATCAAAACCCCTTCCAGTCTTAGGCAACCCAACCACAAAATCCATGTTAATTTCCTCCCATATCCAAGTAGGAATCTCTATGTTTTGGGTGAGGCTATTGGGCTTTTGGTGTTCAGCTTGGACATATTAGTAATTATGACAACCGGATACAAATTTGCAATGTCTTTCTTCATACCTCCCCACCAAAATACATCCCTCAAATCTTTATATATCTTGGTAGAACCGGGGTGAATAGAATAGGAAGAATTATGAGCTTCATCAAGAATCATCTCTCTCAAGCCATTAACACAAGGACAAACAACCTACCTTGGTACCTAAGGGTACCATATCCCCCTTGGGAGAAAATCTCCACCTTGCCCTCTCCCACCAAGGCCTTTAATTCTAACAAGGAGAAATCAAGATCTTGTTTTGCTTTTACCTCATCAACCAAGGAAACTTTTGAGCCATCAACAACCACCATACCACCATTATCCACCTCTTCCAACCTAACCGCCAACCTAGCCAACCAATGAACCTCCCTAGCTACCTCTTTACCCCTGTCATAAACATGAGCTAAGCTACCCATAAACACCTTATTCAAAGCATCCGCGACAACATTAGACTTACCAGGATGATAATGCACACTTATATCATAATCCTTAAGAAGTTCTAACTATCTTCTTTGTCTTAAGTTAAGATCTTTTTGAGTGAACACATATTGGAGACTTTTATTATCGGTGAACATATCAACATGGACCCCATACAAATAATGATGCCAAATTTTTAAAGCAAAAACCACGGCGGCCAATTCAAGATCATGAGTAGGATAATTCTTTTCATACACTTTAAACTATCTAGAAGCTTAGGCTATTACCTTACTATTTTGCATCAACATATAACCTAAACCAATCCGAGAGGCATCACAATACACAACAAACCCTTCCGATCCTTTTGGTAGAGATAAAGTAGGAGCGTACACAAGCTTCTCCTTCAAGGTAACACTTTTCACACTTATTGGTCCACACAAACTTAGCTTTCTTCTAAGTCAACTTAGTCATGGGAAAGGCAATAGAAGAGGACCCATTCACAAACCTCTGATAGTAATCCGTTATGCCCAAGAAGCTTCTAATGTCCGATGGGGTCAATGGTCTAGGCCAATTCCTAATCACATCCGTCTTTTTAGGATCCACTTTAATACTATCCCTTGACACCACATGACCTAGAAAGACAACCTCTTTCAATCAAAATTCACACTTCTCAAATTTAGCATACAACTTCTCTTCCCTTAATCTTTGTAGCACTACCCTTAAATGAGCCACATGCTCCTCCTCACTATGAGAATAGATCAAATTATCATTAATGAAAACTACCACAAACAAATCAAGGTAGGGTTTAATGACCCTATTCATAAGATCCATGACGATAGCCAGTGCATAAGTCAACCCAAAAGACATAACCACAAATGCATAATGCCCATATCTAGTCCAAAAGGACGTCTTGGGAATGTCATACTCCCTCACCTTCACTTGATGATACCCGGACCGAAGATCAATCTTAGAGAAGTGACTAGCTACTTGAAGTTGGTCAAACAAATCATCAATCCTTGGGAGAGGGTACTTATTCTTGATGGCAACCCTATTACGTTTCCGGTAGTCAATACACATTCTAAGAGACCCATCCTTCTTTTTCACAAACAACACTAGTGCACCCCAAGGTGATTGGCTAGGCCTAATAAAACCCTTCTCCAACAAGTCCTCAATTGCTACTTCAACTCCTTTAACTCCGCCGAGGCCATACGGTAAGGGGGAATAGAAGTGGTTGGATATTGAGACGGAGGTCTATACCAAATCTGTTCCCCTTTTGGGAGGAACTCTAAGAAGATCATTTGGAAAGACATCAAGAAACTCAATAACCACTGGAACCGACTCTATAGGAAGGATTTTAGACTTAATATCCATAACTCTCACAAGATGATAGAGACACCCCTTAGAGATCAACTGTTAGGCTTTAATGGAAGAGATAAACCTACCCTTGACCACCACACATGAGTCTCCCACTCAAGGATGGGTTCATTATGCAATTGGAATTTGATCGTACGAGTTCTACAATCAATAGAGTCATAATATGCATGCAACCAATCCATTCCAAGAATGACATCAAAATCAACCATACCCAACTCAATAAGATCACAAGGCAATATTTTATGCAAGATGCAAATGGGATAATTTCTATAGATCTTTCTAGCAACAATAGATGCACCAAAGGGAGTAAACACCTCATAAGACTCACACAACAATTTGGGCTCAATATGAAACTTTTTGGCAATAAGAGGAGTAACAAAAGAAAGAGTGGCACCTGGGTCTGTCAATGAATACACATCAAAATTAAAGACTTTTAACATACCAGTGATGACATCGGTCACCTCATCAAACCCCTTGCCTCTCATAGAGAGGATAAAACTTATGGTGCCTTGGGGCACCACCTTGTTGGCCTCCTCTACCCAAAGGAGCATTAGCACCTTGGCCTTGAGGATGAACATCCTTACCCTTGTTGCGATTTCGTGGACAATCAATCAACTTATGGCCTACTTCCCCACAACTAAAATAAGCATTGGTATCCCTCAAGCATGGGCCACCATGACCCCTACCACACTTTGGACACACACGTTTAGGCATCACACCACCACTCTCTTAGGGCCTTGGGTAGTTATTGGCAAATCTCCTACTAGGAGAATGAGAAGACCCTTGGCCTTGATGAAATCGGCCACCCTTGTAACTTTGGAACTTACCATCAAAACGGGCCCTCTTCGCCTCATAACCTCTTCTTTTGCTCAATTTTCCCCCTCCAATTGTTCGACATAAGTCATCAATCGAGGCAAATCCATGTCATTGATCAATATGGCGGTATGATGTTCTTTACTTACCAAATTGGATGCACCCATCACAAACTTATTCATTCTAGATCTCGAGTCGGCAACCAAGTGTGGAGCATATTTTGAGTGTTGGTTGAACTTGAGGGCATACTCCCTCACACTCATAGATCCTTGCTTCAAGTTCATAAATTCTATCATTTTTGCCTCCCTATGCTCAAGAAGGAAGAACTGATTAAGGAAAACCACCTTAAACTCCCCCCCATAGAATCACATTGTTATTCCCCTTCTTCTCCTTCAATTATGTGTACCATATTTGAAAGCCACCCCATGAGTTGGTAGTCCGCCAACTCCGTCTTCTCTTCAACCCTCACACCTATGATAGCCAACACTTTGTGAACGTCATTAATAAATTCTTGAGGGTCCTCATCCACCTTAGACTCATTGAACTCTGGTGGGTTCATCCTCATAAAGTCCCTCACCCAAGATGCCGAAGTAGGAGTGTGAGGGGCTTGGGCCCCTTGGTTGGCTTGGCTAGCCACAACTTGAGATAGAAAAATGAGAGCATCCTAGAGATCACCATGAGCTGATTGTTCCCCTGGTGTGCGAACACTTCTTCCTCTTGTCTTAGACATGATCTAGCATAGCAAAGAAAATAATCATTAGGGGGGGAAACCTTGCCTTAACTTTTATAGCATGACATAGAGTAAGAAGAAGGGAAACATTTCCTAAAACGTCTCATAGCCTCTTACTCATAGTTAAAGTGTACAATACAACCATGAATAAGACTCTAATCAACAGGGTGTGTTGGATGCCGAGGAACATTAACAACCTAGTGCTCTGATACCAAGTTTGTCACGACCCAAGTCAAGAGCCTAGATGTAACATGGAGAACATGGAACCCGAAGGGACCACAATCAAGCCTCTTAACATATCGTTATACATCCTTGGTAGCAAAAAAAATAATAATAAAGGAGTAGAAATAAGGGGACATGGGGCTAAGGAACATCTTTCATATCATAAAACATCATAGATTCAAGAGAGTCAAGGCTCATAAAATCATTACACAACTTGTCCAATAACATCTCTAAACATAGAACTTAGCGGGGGCCAAGACAAGCAACTGGGCTCACCCTCATAGTCAAAGCATGCAATAAAGGAAAGAGAGTATACATAGCATAAATCAAGAGAAGTATGTCCTTGAAGTTGTGGACTCACCAACTTGCTTTGAGATATATCGCACTGGCCATGTGGAGGAAGAGGATGATCAAGTGGGGCTCCGGTTCCTACATGGTAATATCATGTAGGCATAGAGTACGCTTTAGTACATTTGAATGTACTAAGTTTGTAGGATGCAATGCAACAAGAGATATGCATCATAATCAACAACAACAACAACAACATTACACAATTGCCTCAAAGGCTCCCGCCCATTACGGGGTAAGGGGGGCCGGATGTATGCAGCCTGACCCCTATGTTTAAAACATAGATTGACTGTTTCCGAATGACCCATGATGGGCGCCGAAAGTTACATTGACTAACTACTACTTTACAATTGAAAGAAGCACAGACAGTTTAAATAGTCATTTTGCTTTATTCCATCATGCCACAAAGCCAAAAAATAGTAAATCTTTGGCTCCATATGCATCATAATCAAAATGCATAATTATAAGTAATAGATAAGCATGATAGCAATATGGCATGCATGATCAAGGCTTGAAGTAAAACATTCTTATACATAAATCATATTACATATGTAGGAATAAACCATCATCATATACCAAGAAAATTAGTATTTGGAATCTAAGGTAGACCACCCCTTAGAGGTGATTGAGGTACCAACCCCTCAATTAATTGATGGACATGACCACCCTCTGCCGGAAGTGATTGAGGTACCAACCCCTCAATTGGTTAATGGCTTACCACCCCCATCTGAAGTGATTAAGGTACCAACCCCTCAATTGGTTGATGTCTTACCACCCCCATCCTAGGCAATTGAGGTACCGACCCCTCAATTGGTTGATGGCTTACCACCCCTTTGTAGGTGATTGAGGTACCAACCCCTTTATTGGTTGATGGCTTACCACCACCATCCAAGGCGATTGAGGCATCACTATGGTCAACTCACAACACAATAGATACTTCTCATGGAATCAACATATACATATCACCCTTTCATAATCATAATGTCACTTAACTCATATGCCAAGCATTAGGCCTTCAACAACTCAAGATACATTAACAGGACATTATATCATACTTGGTATGCAATGCTAGTGTAAAATCATACAAGAAAATTCAATGTAAAATCACCCACCAACACTTGGTAATACCCTTATGTAATATACATCAAGACATTTCATCAACTCTCAAGATAGATCTAAGATTCATAGCTCACAACATGCTTTAATAGTCACACTTTTACAAAACCCAACATAGTTCATAGTCAAATTCATAATAGAAGACCCACATGTAAAATCAACTTAGAAATAAGTAATTTAGGTAAAGAGGAAGCTTGGGCACCATGGGTGAAAGGACCCAATGGTTGAAACCCACATACCTTGACTTTGGAGAATCCTTGATGAAGATTGGAAATGGAGACTTGAAGCTTAAGTGAAATCCTTAAGATCCGGATGAATTTTGTCTAAGTGTTTGAGAGAGTATTGGGGGAATGTCTTGTGTGATATGAAGGTGAAATATGGCTAAGTGTAGGTATTTTCACGTATGGGAGGACTTAGGCCCAAGACCCAAAAGCATTGACCGAAATGAAAAATTGCACAAATTCTATAGGATGGAATTGAGGCCTATCCGGCTAGGTAAGCAAAATCGATATATCCAGCCCAACAGCTATTCGTAGTGACAGAGAACCCAATTAAGAGGAATACATGTATTATGTACAGAGGCGCGCCCTGGGCACAGATTGTGATTTCCAAATTTTTGATACGGTTGATTAAAAATTGGGGTTAGACCCATTTCCCACTCAATTTTGCCTCCTGATCTAGAATATGAAAGTGGATTTTGGATATCACGCACAAAATTTGAGATATATAGAAATTACTATTCTAGGCACTTCCGAGGTACATTTTCAAACACTTTTTAGGGTCATTTTAGGATGAATAGAGTACCTAGAATTATGAGCCTTCATTATGTATTTCTCCTTTAGGCCATTTACATTAGGGAAACTCAACCATTCTTGGTAATGACATATCCCAACTCCCCCCTGTGAGAGGACCTCAATCTTTTTATTAACCACCAACTTCTTCAATTCAACTAAAGTAGGATCCATGTCTTGCTTTTCTTTAACCTCCTCTAGTAAAGACGATTCTGCCCCATTTTGCATAAGTATACCATCACTGTTCAAGCCATTTAGCCTTACCCCAAATTGATCTAAATAGTGTACCTCTTTGACTAACTCTTTCTTTCCATTCTAAACATGTGGAACGCTACCCATAAATACTATACTAAGCGCATCAGCCACAACATTAGCCCTACCAGGTTGATAGATCACACTCATATCATAGTCCTTTAGAAGCTCCAACCACCTCTTTTTTCTTAGAGTCAAATGCCATTGGCTAAACACATATTGCAAACTCTGGTAGTCGATGAATATATCCGCATGTACCCCACAAAGATATTGTCATCAAATCTTTATTGCAAATACAATGATCAATACTCAAAATCATGGGTCAGGTAGTTCCTTTCACGTATCCTCGATTTCCTTTAAGCATAGGCAATGACATTTCCATATTGCATCAACACACAACTCAAGCATATATATGAGGCATTACAATACATAACAAAACCATTCCAACCTTTAGGCAATGTCAAATAGGAGTTGAAGTAAGACGATCCTTCAATATTGTTTCTCGCATTCATCAAACCTTTGAAATTTCACCTTCTTTTGGATCAACTTAGTCAAAGCAAAGTCAATGAAGGAAAACCCTATAACAAATCTTCTATAGTGTCCAGCCAAACCCAAAAAACTCCTAATATTGAATGGAGACAATGGTCTAGGACAATTTTTCACTGCCTTATTCTTCTTTGGATCGATTCTAATACCATCACTTGAAATAATGTGTCAAAGAAAAGCCACCTCCCTTAGTCAAAACTCACACTTGCTAAACTTGGCGAAAATTGCCTATCTTTTAATGTTTGCAACACGATTTGCAAATGATTCTCATGCTCCTTTACATCCCCTGAGTAGACCAATATATCATCTATTAATACAACTACGAACATATCCAAACATAGTTTGATGATCCTATTCTTCAAATCTATGAAAGTGGTGGGGGCATTTGTTAGTCTAAATGACATAACAAAGAATTCAAAATGACTATACCGAGTTTTAAATGACATCTTAGGGAATATCATCATCTTTCACCCTCCATTGGTGATATTCATACCGAAAATAAATTTTAGAGAAGTAGCTTGCACCTTGTAATTGATCTAATAGGACATCAGTCCTCAAAATTGAATATTGTTTTTGATAGACACTTTGTTTAATTGTCGATAATCCACACATATCCGAAGTGAACCATCCTTCTTCCTTATAAACAATACGGGAGCACCCTATGGTGACACATTCAGCCTTATGAAGCCTTTATCAAGAAAGTCCCTTAACTACCCTTAACTTTTTCAATTCCGTCGGGGCCATTCGATATGGAGGTATATAAATAGGTTGAATATCAGGTAAAAGATCAATACAAAAATCTATCTCGCTTTCAGGTGGAATATGATGGATACTAAGTATGTAGCGCATCGACACATACTTTTCACAATTTCAAGTGTTTGCGGACATCAAAAGTATATTACCCAAATAGGAGTCAAGGTTGAACCACAGAGAAATGCTTAAGTTATATTTACATCAAGAAGTAACATTGGTGTTTTAATCATTCATAGCATGAGCAAACACTAGATAGAAACAACTAATAATCTGAAAGTAGTCTAAGAGAAAAATTATCACTACAACTAAGTAATAACAACAAAAGAATAAGACAGTTTTAGTAACTTCTAGCGAAGATAAATAGATATACAAGTAGTAATTGGCATGGGTGTTTGAAAATACTTAAAAGATGATGAATCTACATGGGTAGAGCAGCTGGATCTAACGTTTGATCAAGGTTCTCTCAGATCAAGATCAACTTTCCACAATAACTTTCTCAAGCTACTATGAGTTCAATACATAACACCCCATCCTTAGCAAAAACTCCCAAATCTCTAAGGAAATTTCAATAACTCAACACATTAATGGTTATTCCTCATTTGACCTCACTTCATGCAACCCTCTCAAGCATATGTGAAGATCCTAACTTAGGATTGAGTTCGTAACCTCAATCCACACATAAAAACATGGCTAAATAAAAAAATCCATAAGAATTCATCAATAACTCAATACCCTAGAAGTATTGGATTTTTAACTAATCATCAAATAGAACATGGGTAGGTTACCAAAATGATTTCCTTGTATTGAAATTGTCTTCAAGTTCAAGAAATCAAAAGAAATCACACAGGTTCAAGAAAACGCTCACTATCTCCCCAAGAAAAGAAAAGTTTCTCTAAGGACTGAAAAATAAAAATTGAAAACTCTAAAACTCTTGCTTATTTCTTTTGCCAGCCATTGAGCTATTTATACTCTATACAAAATGTCCAGAATATCTTTCTTAAAATTCCAATCTGTGATATTAGTCGACCTTGCTGATCAAGTCGGCTTACATAGTTTGCCTTTAGCTTACAGACTGCTCTTCTTAGCTGGACTTGAAGGAGAATTTTGGCGTGCTCAATTGAGCTTGTCAACTATTTTAGTGATGTATCTTTTGGAGCTTGAGTTCTCCCTTTAATCATTACGTCCAAAAAAAATTAATGACCTATTATGCGAGCTAAATTGAGGTCACCAACAAGGTTGGCGTATCGCCAAATCACTTGTGTAGCTTGCCCATTTCGCAATTTTCTTGCTTCTTACTGGACATTTGGTGAGGTATACGATACTTTGGTAACTCGCCAAGTACCCTTTTGTGATGTCCAGTATGCAATACATCCTTGTGAGCTCATTTCAACTTCTTTTTGCATGTTTGTGTTCCAAGTGGTCTTCAATCTTCACCTTGTTGCAAAATAACAATTTATGTCAGCTTATAATACAAAATAGGTCATCAAGGACACTTTTTATGCACAATTCAAGCCTTAGGTTAGTGCAAATTCACCACTCATCAGCACCTCCAACTTAGCTCTTTACATGTCCTTAAGTAAATCAAATGTCAACTAGTTCAAAAATTATGTCTATGAAATGTACTAAATGACACTCAATTTGCCAAGGCACAAAATCCATTTACCATGCAATTGCTCACATGCACACTTCAAGCTTGGAGCAATGACTAGAACATACCTTCCGAAGCGTTCACTAACAAAGGCTCACCTAAAGGTAAAACTATGTTGAACAATTGTGCTCAATTGCCCTCACATCAAATAAGATTCCATTCTCACAAAGCAATACAATATCAAGCTCAGGAATCAAACAACATTCACACTCGCAAAAGATGAAAAGCATCTTAAATCGACTCATGAGCTTTCCCTTATTTTTTGACTAATACATCAACTGGCTTATGAAAGATCACAAAGGGCTTTTTTGACTTGTAATGGGGCTAAGTGCAAGATACAGTAGTATTTTGGAATAGTGACTAACCTGCTTGGTGTATGACCTGGATTCAATCTATTATTCAACACAATATACCACATTAAACTTAGCCTAAGCTTAACATTCAATTCCTCTCATCTTATCAACCTTAACAAGGTATTCCCTCCGTCTTATTCACTAACAAATACAATTTCTAGCATATTTACAATCTAAATCTGCAATCAAACACCAAATTTCAATTCATTTTTTGGGAGGAATATGCCAATTCTGAACTAGACCACAAGATGTGCTCATAACTAATTAGGGCCTAAACTCTCCTCTCACAAAACCACTTTTTCAGAATCGGCCTTTGGCTCTACCATAACACCCCTAACTTAGGCTTTGGCCTAAAGTTAGATTATTCCACCAAATTAGAGACCAAGAATAACATGGAAAGGTAAAAACAGCTACAAATTCCTTTTGGTCCAAGTTCCACAAAATGGAAAGGCTCGATTCTAATGGTGCCAACCAAAGCTCATGCTCACATGGGCAATCAAAAGAATGTAGTCATGGGGTCTAAGAAATTATTGGTAGACACTCAAAGAAATGCCTAAGATCCTCTCATTCATTTACCAATGTCAATCAATTAGACCAGCTGGGCAAGTTTCGAGTGCCATCAAACAACTTTCCAAGCAAAAGACATCACCATACATGGCTTTCCAACAACACTATCCAACATTATTCTAACCAAATGAGTTTGTTCAAGTGTAATGATCATCTCAAAACTCTATGTTGGGTTCAATCTAGTCACGACAAGGTGCTATGAGTCAACATACAAATTATACAACTCTTAACGTCTCACCAGATCAGCCTAAGCAAATATGATTCAGAAGTACAATTCAAGACATTGATATTGATAAAAATTAACACTCAAAAGATACTCAAAGATGTCAATGCATTCAACCCATAGAAACAAGCCAGCAATATAGGAAAAAATTAAACTATATCTAGCCAAACATTAAAGTGTAATACATATACAATCCAAAAGAAATAACAAAAATTGTCAATTTGTACAACCTAAATAAAATGGGTTAGGTACTAACAACCACCCCCCAAAACATAAGGAGTAGTGTCCTTAATGCACTAATCAAGAACAAAAATAAAGGAATAGAACAACACAAAGATAAAGAATCCCACTGTGTAGGTGAAGATAGATGAGCAGGGTTAGGTGGTGGAGTATCCGGAGTACGAGCATTAGTGCCCTATGGAGCAACAGGAGAAGCCCCTCTTTAGTGGTGTAAGATAGTGTGGTTTCAGTAGGTGGCTAGATAATTTCCTCAAAAGATCGCTCCAAATTCATCTGCTTCAATAGATCCTTTATACCTTGAAGAACCTCAATAATGGCAATGTCGTTTGGCTTTGTGTCATCGAAGCCCTTCTCATCTATCTCAGGACTCAGGTAATCTTCCTCCTCCTCCCTTCTGATGAGCATTTTTTCCCTGCTTAGTTTAGCTTTAGTATTTCTGGCTTGAAATTGGTCAGGCAAGGTCTTCTCTCTAGCCTTCTCAGCCTTTTTTTGTGAATGTTCTCCATGAGCACATGCTTGTTCTTGAAAACATTATCCTTCACATTTATGTACATGTCATGGTACATATGATGGTCAATCTTCTTAGACTTAGGGTTAATTTGGGAAGTCTGGAGGAGTAGTTCATGCTTGACCATAGTCCTTACCTCAATCCGACGACCTTTCTAGATCGGCTCTGAAGTCATGGGTTTATGTATTGGTGATTTGGAACTCGCTTGTTCTTCTTTAGATTTTCTCTATTATAGCTCAAGAGACCCCTTCTCATTCGAAGTTGAGAAATGTTTTGGGTCAATCTTGTAACCCCTATTTATAGCTTCTGTCTTGGCATGTGTGGTGGACGATAAGACCTTTGACTATGTTCCCAAATATATAACGGGGGGTAATTAATGCCCTGGTGACTCATCCTTGTCTACCACTCTATTTTGTTGAACTGGTTGTTTAGGTCGTGTCATGCCTGCATCAAACATTGATAAGCACATTAGGCACAAGAGAATCAAAATCTGTATCAAAATCCAAGCCTAAAATCACATAGAAAGTTGTAGTATTGGGGTTCTTGCAAAGTAATAGTAAGTTGCAAAGTGCTTTTGGCGAGCCCTAACGAGCTTGCAAAATGGTTCTGGGAAAATAGGGGGTCAACTATGCAAGATGGAGTTAGGTTTAGCGAGTAGCAAAACAAACTCAGCGAAAAATCAGTACCTCTCAAAAAAGTCCCCTCCATAACCATTTAGGGTTTGTAAAAAGAGTGAGCATATCACAGTGAAACATGATTTATCAACCAAGTTGGCAAACCCAAAGGAGCTCGCCAAATAGTCCCTTGACAGCAAACTTGTAGCAACTCATTTCAAAACCAATTTTAACATAATGAGCACACAAACGTGGCTCAAAAACACTATTATGATCATGTACGTACCATGCTTACTACTCCAAGCTTCCTAGTTACTTAATATTTTTGAAAAATAAGGTGCAGGTATTTGATTGACAGTAAAGCCCTTAAGAGAATCATCACAAATCCATCATCTGACAAACTTGTCAATCATAGGCACTGACTTACTCAAACTTCACCCGTAAAAGTCCAATAAACAACCCCAAACATCAAATCTAAACCATTTCAATTATTTCAAATCAACTCGACACCCAAAACTAGGCATGGCATCTCCTAAAATAATCCAACACATAAAAGCCCGATTTCAACCCATTTTCCACAAATCAAACAACCATATACAATACCCACAACATCAATTTCACATAAAACATTGAAAATCAACCAAACTCTAAAATCACCATAGCTAGTATACTTATTTAGATTTCATCCTAGCATACCTATTTAGATTTCATCCTAGCATACAAGCATCTTATATAGCATCATAAGCTCAAAAGCAAGTAAGTACAAGAACCCATATGGCATTTGTCATGACCCAAGCCTAGGGTCTAGGCGTAACTCGATGAATGATGAACCTGAAGGGACCCTAAAAGAGCCTCATAAGTGTACATGACACATCTTTGAATGCAGAAGCATATTAAATTAACATTCACATAATTCTACGGGAAAACAGGGCTTTGGACTCAAGCTATAGGGTTATTATAGGGAAGAAGATTAGTATGAACACATAGCAAATAATATCTAAGGGGTAGGTATGTTTGACACATGCTATGGAGGTATTATGGACTTGGACTTCTATCTCATCAACAACATATAACAAGCATCAACATATAGAAGGGAATAAGGGACTAAGCGATGTCTTCAATAATACATAAACATAATGGGAGTCGAGCTCATAACATACAAATCCATATCCAACAATACCTCTAATACGAATGGAATAGGGTTCACAACATCTCCCGAGCTCTCTCCCAAAAGATAATATAGATGAGTCTTAATAAAGTATGAAATTAAGTGGATATTGTCCTCGAATGTGGAGGACTCACTAATAACAAATGTTCAATCGAACCACTTAGCCGCGTGGAGGAAGAGGATGAATAGGAGCTTCAGTCCCTACATGGTTAGATCATGTAGGCAAAAAGTATGGGTTAGTACTTAGAATGTACTAAATAAGTGAAGTGCAATGCAACAAAGAACATAAGCCATGATTAAATAATATGCATAATTATATTCAATATGTATAAGCTCAATATGTTATAAATGATCAACACCTTAGTCAAAATATGCATAGGGAGTCATCGAGTAGCATAACATATCATATATATATGGATAAGGACCAAAATCCATATGTAAGACCAAGCAAGCTACTACTTAGAATCTCATTGTTCACTCCACACCAGACTAGGAGTGGTCTACTTTGCTAAGGTAAACCAAACACTCACCTTATGAGAATTCCCCTATTTTGAAAAGTGCTTTATAAACACCATACTGGAGCATTGTCCTTTCCCATTAACATATGATAAGAGCCTTACGGGAACATCACCCTTTTCGATATTTAATTTACACATGTCATATGGGAATACCACCTTTTTTGGTCAATCATACAACACAAGCAATATGGATCTATTAACTAATGCATAAACCTATGGCGATAACATAATTATGGGACAATGGTTATCTACCAAGGTCCTCTCAGTGCTAGGTCACAATCCCAAGGAATACTCAAATCACACTTATTTTCATAATATGCAAAGCATCATGATATCATAATATTTTCATAAAGTAGCTCATCCAAATCAAAGCTTCATAATATCAAGATAGGGCTTCATATCATTCATAATTTTCACAATATTTCCATATCTTATAACATGCACAATAGCCCTCAAAATTCATGACATTCATAATTCACATGTCTTGCCATAAGACCTTCATCAACACAAGAAGCTTGGTAGATAACTTTAGTTAAACATGATGGGGCATGCATATATGCTCAAAATCATGCAAAAGTCAAGATTTAGGACACGAGAGGAGTAAATAAAGTTCTTTTCCAATCATTCAAAGTAAGCCACCATAACACCATAAAACTTAGTTAGGGCTTCCTTAACCCTGAAACAAATCCTAAATTTCACATGGTATTTCAATGCAGTATAGTATAAAAAGGTAGAATACCATAATTCACTTCATAACATCATCATATAAAAGAGTTCATAAAACTTCTATAAATTTCCATAACTTAAAAATAGATGAGGAAAAGGAATGGTTGAGATATGTAGAGGAAAGGTCTCCACAAATCAAAACTCATATACCTTGGTGTGATTTAATGGAATAAATCTGACTTTGGAAGTGGAGAAATCCGAAACCCTAGCTTGGCCTCTTCTCTTGAAAGCCTTGAATAACTTGGGAGTATTTTGAGGAATTTTGGACTTGAAATATTTTAGAATGAATAGAAGGGGAGTAGTTTAGGGTTGTACATGGCTAAAAAGGGCCTAATTGGGGGCAAAAACAACGTGGCATATCCTTAGGAAAAGACAAAACTGCCCCTTCTTAAACACTGCTAGACAGGACCACGAGACCCCGACTATGGGTCGTGGACCATTCCACAGTCATGACAATGTGGTCTCATCTGGTAACATTTTGAACCTCAGAGATTTTCTCTAAATCTCAAGCCACGATAGGACTTATATCCCATCAACCAATGTACGAGCTATCCAGTATGTGGTACTCCTAACTTCAGAAATCAATATTTTAACCAAGTCTGGCCATCACTCCACGAGGACATGTCATGACTCGTGGGACCACCTACGACCCATAAACCCTTTCATTAAACTCACTTATACTTCAAAAGTTTTCCCCACTTTATTTCTTAGGCACTTTCGTACTTTTAACATGTGGGCATTACAATATCTCCCCCTTACAAACAATATCCCCGAATATGCTAAACTCAAGCTCTAAGGAATAGATTAGATGTATCCCATGCAAAAATGCAACATGTACATCATGAGTATTTTTCAAAGCATACTTCAAATTACATTTATAATGCAACCCCAAAATGATGTAACCATGCATTGATGACATGAAAATGGCATGAATGAGGAGGTTATCAAGTAGGAAAAATCATAGTATCGCAAGCTTGATTGGAATGGAAGAGATAGGGGTATCACTTTTTCATATCGGCTTCGTCTTCCTATATAGCACTCTCTATTTGTTGGTTCCTCCAAAGGACTTTGATAGATGCTACATCTTTATTGCTTAACCTTTGTCTATCCAAGATTTCCACCAGAACTTCCTCATAAGTCAAATTCTCTTCAAGATTCGCCACTTCCAAGGGAATAATTTTAGGGTCTCCAACATACTTCCTCAATAAAGAGACAGGGAAGACCGGATGAATCATATTTATCTCTATAGGCAAGTCCAGTTCTTATGCAACTTTACCAACATGTCTGAAGATCCGATAAGACCCTACATACCTAGGGATTAACTTTCCTTTAATACCAAATAGACTACATCCTTCATTGGTGAAATCTTCAAGTACACCCAATCATTAGCTTTAAATTTAAGGTCTCTTCTTCTAGTGTCGGCAAAGGACTTTTGCGGACTTTGAGCCATCTTTAATCTTTCCCTTATCATCCTTACCTTATCCAAAGTTTCCATAACCAAATCTAGACATAATAGAGATATTTTCCCCGCTTCAAACCACCCAACCGAGGATCTACAACATCTGCCATATAGAGCTTCAAAGGGGGTCATTTCGATGCTAGAGTGATAGCTATTGTTGTAAGTAAACTCAATGAGCAAAAGATGCTCATCCCAACTACCTTTAAACTCCAAGACACAAGCTATAAGCATATCCTCAAGAGTTTGGATGGTTCTTTCATCTTGGGCATCTGCTTGTGGGTAAAAGTCTGTGCTAAGGTTAACTTTAATACCAAGACCTCTTTAGAAGGATCTCCAAAAGTGCGAAGTAAATTGAGAGTCACGATCCAAAGAAGTAGCCAATGAGACCCCATGCAATATGACAAACTAATGAATGTACAAATTAGCATAATCTTCAGAACTATAAATCATCTTAACTAGTAGGAAGTGAGTCGACATTGTCATTCTATCAACAATAACCCAAATAGAATCAGAATGCTTTCTAGTTTTTGGTAAACTAATCACAAAATCCACGTTGATCTCTTCCCACTTCCAAGTAGGAATTTCAATATCTTATGCTAGGTCACTCGACCTTTCAGTTCAACTTTGACTAGTTGGAAATTATGGCAACTGACTACAAATATGGCAATATCTCTTTTCATACCATCCCACCAATACACTTCCCTCTAATCCCTATACATCTTTGTAGAACTGGGTTGAATTAAATGAGATTAATTATGAGCCTCATTCAAGATCAAGTCTCTTAACCTTTCGACATTAGGTATATATAACCTCTTGGTACCTAAAAATGCCATCTCCCTCTAGGGAGAAAGCCTCCACCTTACCATCCTTCACCAATGACTTCAATTCTACCAAAACGGGGACATGATCTTTTTTGGATTTGACCTCTTCCATCAAGGAAGACTTAGAACCATCTACAACCACCATGCCTCCATTTTTGGCCCTATCCAACATACTCCCAGTCTAGCAAACCGGTGAATGTCTCTTACCAATTTCGTCTTGCCATCATTAATATGAGACAAAATCTCCATGGATACTCTACTTAGAGTATCAGCCACAACATTAGCCTTATACATACTTATGTCATAATCTTTGTGGAGTTCCAACCACCCCCTCTTCCTTAAATTCAAATCTCTTTGGGTGAAGACGCATTGGAGACTTTTATGGTCGGTGAACATGTCTACATGAACCCCAAACAAATAGTGACACCATATCTTTAAAGAAAACACCACGTCCAGTAACTCAAGATCATGGATAGGATAATTACGCTCATGTAATTTTAGTTGCCTAGAAGCATAAGCAATGACTACCACTTTGCATTAACACGCACCCTAAGCCAATTCGTGAAGCATCACAATAAACCATAAACCTTTCTAACCCTTCTGGCAGAGCCAAAATAAGAGTGGATAAAAGCTTGTGCCTTAAAGTTTGAAACTCCTTTCGCACCTATAGCCCCAAACAAATTTAGCCTTCTTTTGTGTCAACTTTGTCAAGGAAGAAGCACTTGAAGAAAAACCCTCAACAAATCTCTAGTAGTACCCCTCCAAGCCCATGAAACTCCTAATTTCCATTGGAGTTAAGGCTCTAGGTTAATTTCTTACCACCTCTGTCTTTTTCGGATCCACTTTAATCAATTCACCTAACACCATATACCTTAGAAATGCAACTTCCTTCAATCAAAATTCCCATTTGTCAAACTTAGCAAACAAACTTTCTTCCCTCGACGTTTGCAACACTACCCCCAAATGTTTCACATGCTCTTTTTCCTCCAAGAATAAATCAATATCATCAATGAATACCACGACAAACATGTCGAGGTAGGGTTTAAAGACCCTATTCATGAGATCCATTAATATCGCCGAAGCATTAGTTAAGCCGAAGGACATTACCACTAACTCAAAACGTCCATGTCTTTTTTGGAAGGTCATTTTGGGAATATGACACGTCCTTACCCTCAATTGATGATACCCAGATCAGAGGTCAATCTTTGAGAAGTGACTATCCCCTTATAGTTGATCAAATAGGTCATCTATACTTGACATGGGATACTTGTTCTTTACGGTGACTTTTTTGAGTTGCTAGTAGTTGATGCATATTATAATTGAGTCGTCCTTCTTCCTAACAAATAACACTACCGCACCCCAAGTTGACTTGCAAGCCCTAATAAAACCCTTCTCCAATAGGTCTTTAAAATGATCCTTCAACTCTTTTAATTCCGTCAAGGCCATATGCTAGGGAGAAATGGTAGTGGGTTGAGTATCACGGAGGAGGTCTATACAAAAATCTATCTCCGTTTTGGGGGGACATCATGAAAAAGGTCAAGAAACTCATCAACCACCAAAACAGACTCAATAGAAGGAATTTTAAACTCAACATATCTAATTCTTACAAGATGGTATATGCAACCTTTAGAAATTAACTCCTGGGCATTAAGACAAGATATAAACCTACCGTTAACCATTGAATTAGGACCTAGCCACTCAACAACGGGCTCGAAAAATTGGAACTTAACATTATGGGTCCTATAATCAATAGAGGCATGATATGCATGTAACTAATCCTTTCAAAGAATACTGTCAAAATCTACCATGTCAAATTCAACAAAATCACAAGGCAAGAATTTGGGTAATATAGACGCAGGACAACCCCTATATACTCTTTTAGCGATACTAGACTCACCATAGAGGGTATAAACTCCAAAAGGTTCACACAACAACTCGGTACACACTTGAAGTCTATTAGCAATAAAAAGAGTAATGAAAGATAGAATGGTACCCAGATCCAATAAAGCATACACATCATAATCGTAGATCTTTAATATATCGGTTACAACATTGGCCATCTCATATACCCCTTGCCTCCTTTGAAGAGCATAAAAGTGGTTATGACGTGGAGTACCCCTTTGTTGACCTACTTGTTCCTTTTTATCACTATGAGCACCATGTCCTTGAGAAATAACAATCCTTTCCCTTGTTTAGACAACTGAAAATCATATGGCCCGTTTTGCCACACTCGAGGCAAGCACCCATATCTTTATAACATCTACCACCATGATTTTCACCATACCTTCCACACCTATGGACAAGTTGACCATCATTACCACCTTGAGCTCTACGGTTGGGTACCCTATCTTTAGCAAATATTTGACCTTGAACATTGGAGGACCCTTGACCTTGGAATTTGTGGCCTTGTTGGAAAGAACCACCTTGGGTACCTTGAAATCCACCATCATAATGAGCCCTTTTGGACTCTCCGCTCATCCTCTTTCTAGGATTTTATCCTTCAAGTTGCTCGACATAAGTCATTAGCCGAGATAAGTCCACATCTCTTATGAGCATGGCGGTGTGACATTCTTCATTGATCAAGTTGAACACTCCCGATACAAACTTGCACATTTTTGCCATAAGATTGATCGCCAAGTGAAGAGCATACTTTGAGAGATTATCAAATTTAAGGGAATACTCCCTAACACTCATGGAGCCTTGTTTGAGGTTCATAAACTCTATTATCTTTTAATCCCTTAGCTCCATAGGAAAGAAATGATTAAAGAAGGAGGCCTTGAATTCTTCCCAAGAGACAAGATCTCCATTCTCTCTCTCCCTCTTCCATTGAACAAACCACAATTGAGCAAGGCCCTTTTAATTGGTAGGCTGCTAGTTCCGCTTTCTCCTCCAAGCTTACCCCCATAAGGTCAAGAATAATGTACACCTAATCGGTAAATTCTTGGGGTTTTCTTCAACTTTGGAGCCATAGAAATCTGGAGGATTTATTCTTGTGAAATCCCTCATCCTTGAGCCGGGGGAAGGAGCATGAACAACTTGAATTCCTTTGTTGGCCACGACCCTTGCAAATAAAGTGACCACATTCTAATATTCGACATGAGTGATACGTTCTTCTTCTTTAGGGACATATGGAGCCCAAGGGCCAGTTCACCCTCGGCAGTAGGAGCTCTTTCCACCACTCTTCTGTGAGGAATGATCTAAAATATCAAAAGATCACCCATTAGGAGTAGGAAAGCTCAATTTACCTCCTGGAGCATGACGTAGAATATGTAAAAGTAAATCATTCCTAAAATGCCTCATAGCCTCTTATTCATAGTTTTGGCACACTTTACAACTATAAAAAAGATTCTAATTGATATGGTGTGTTAGATTTTTGAGGACCATTTACAAACCTAGTGCTTTGATACAAAGCTTGTCACGACCCAAGCCTAGGGCCTAGGTGAAACATAGTGAATGGAGAATCTGAACGGATGCAAATGAGCCTCATAAGTATTGATTGCACATCCTTGGATGTAGAAGCATAATTAAATCAACATGCACAAAATTCTAGAGGAAAAAGGGGCTTAGGACTCAAGCTATGAGGATGTTATATGGAAGAGGATTAGCATGAACACATAGCTAATAATATCTAAGGGGTGGGTAAGTATGACTCACACCATGGGGGTATTATGGACTTAGGACTTCCATCTCATCAACATACAACAACTATTAACACATAGAAGGGAATAAGGGAGTAAGGGAAGTCTTCAATAATACATATACATGATGGGAGTCGATCTCATAACATATAAATCCATATCTAATAACATCTCAAATACAAATTGAATGGGGATAAGACATTTCCCATGTTCATTCTCAAAAGAAAAATATCCATAATAGACCAGTCCTAATAAAGCATTAAGTAAGTGGATGTTATCCTCGAATTTGGAGGATTTACCAATAGAAAATCTTTGATCGAACTTCTTAGACACGTGGTGAACGAGGATGAGTAGGATCTTTGGTCCCTACATGGTTAGATCATGTAGGCAAATTAGTACTTGGAATGTACTAACTATGTGGAGTGCACTGCAACAAAGAATATAAGCCATAAGTAAGCAAATGCATAATTATAATCAATGGATATAAGCTCAATATGTCATGAATGCTCAATGCTTAGTCAAAGTGCATATGAGGAGTCATTGAGTCATATAACATATCATACATAGGTTGGAAGGGACCATAAATGACATCTACGACCAAGTGACCTACTATTGGAATCCCGATGCTCACTCTATATCGGATTAGGAGTGGTTTATTTTGCCAAGGTAAACCAAACGCTCATTTTACAGTAACTCCTCCATTTCAAATAGTGCTTTATAAGGACCTTACCAGAACACTACCCTTTTTGGTAATATCATATGAGGGTAAAAAATAAACATACCTAGGCACCTGAGTGCTAGTTTATATCTATGTCTCACTACCCATAGCCTGGTGGGTAGTCTTTTCAGCCATGGTGGCATGGCCAGCGGGTCCAACACCTATCACTATCTCTAGCGCACATGCCTGCTGGTCCATCTCATCCACAATAGAGGCCTATCTAGTATCCTCAAAAAACTCACTCTATATCCTCATAACATCTAGTCTGGTAGCCTCAGTATACTCATCACCATGGCATCTCTTCCTAGAAGCACTGTCACGACCCAATCCCAGGGGTCGGGATTAGTGCCGATTGGGCACCCAAACAACAATAAAGCAGATTTACCGTCATATAAGCTAAGAAATTTATCAAAAATTTTGGCAGAGTTTCTTCTGTTTTACTGACTAACCACACCTACAACACAGCAATCCCAGCAGGTCACATACATCTATACACATATATACATATATATACGCGGGCCAACAAGGTCACTGCTGCGGTAGAACCGCCCAACAAAAGTACCATACATACATACTCATATCACATGTAACATCCCACACCCACATGCATCCACAGACCTCTATACATACGAACTGAATCATAGGACGGGACAGTGCCCCGTCATACCCTCGAGTACACATGAATGCAAAATACATAAAATAAGTATACGAGTATATACCAAAAGATTTGCTCCTGAGACAAGGGAGCACTTCAACGATGGACAGAGATCCTAAGAAGATGGCTCTCTAACCTGTGCGTCGATTCTTGCGGGCATGAAACGCAGCCCTCCCGAAGGAAGGGGGTTAGTACGAAATACGTACCGAGTATGTAAAGCGGAAATTACGAAATATAAGTGAGAGTAATATTTTGAATAAAAATATATGAGTCAAACCTGTAAGCAAACATCAAAATATTCTTCATTTAAAATATCAAAATAATGCATATCGGACGGGAATGATGGCGACCTCCAAACTCGCGCCATACCACATCATAACACCAGAAGTTTTAAATCTCTGAGATCTCCAACATAAGTCCCCACCATAGCATAAGTGAGCCGAGGCGACGGTGCCATGCACTCACGTCATAGGATAGGTGAGCCGAGGCGAGCGAGGCCAAGCACTCACATATCGTAATCTGTAGAGGTCATCATGCCCGATAAGTGAGCCGAGGCGAGTGAGGCCAAGCACTCATGTGAGCCGGGGCGAACGAGGCCCAGCACCCATACGTCATGATGCTAACATATCCTAAGCCCAGCTCCTTATGTCTCCAAACTAAGCAAAGCTGGCCCATGGGCAAACTGACACACCGTATCCAACCCACTTGGGAATATATATATACATACATATAGTTATACATACGCACGATATCAACCGGCCCGGGAACCAGTGAACGAAACTATAATTGCACGAATAGAGTTATAAGAATCACATGCAAAAAAAAACTAGTTCCATAGGCTTGGTAATATGCAAAACATTCATATTTGAAATCAAGAATAAAATTCATTTACAAGTTTTATCCAAGTTATTCAAATTTACATATAAAGGTTATTTCCAAGGAACTTACTTAATTCTCATTATGCACCTTACTAGAAATAGCTTCAAAACACTTTTTAAGATACATTGGGATTTCTATCAAAAGTTGCACGCGTTAGTCATTTCGGCACAATGCGAACCTATGGTTTTACAAGCTATTTAACCTTTGGGCCATACAAACACCATTCATGGATTCCAGAGACTCAAAACTTAAGGATAAGTTACTTTAGCAGAAGACTGACAAAATGATCATATAATTTATTTGGACCCAAATGGTGAGGGAAAAAGGGATTTTGAAACATAGGTCGATTACCAAGACTAATAATTCATGCCAAGGGATAAGAAGACTTTATATACCTCGATTTCTTCTCCAACCAACTCCAACTCAAGACCAATCCTATTTAAGCTTCCGGATATCCAACGTCTACATCAATGACCATAACACCAACAATTAGTAACCATTTTGGGTCGTATATCTTAACTCTTTTCAAATTCTATAAAAATTTCGGCAACATCTCCCTTTAAAATATGTCGCCCAGAGAATTTAACTCAGCTCAAATAATCAATCAACAACAACCTATAACACCAACAACTCTCTTCGATGCCATCACAACGTTAAAACGACACAAAACCCTATTATAATGCAATTAGTAAAACAGGGTAGTTTGCATATAATTACACAACTACCATATTCAAGACCTCCTATATTCTCCAAGAACCATAATACATCACTCCAACGCCCAACGCAAACTCCCAACATTAAAACACAACCTTACACTTCCAATGAGGGCTCCAATTCAAGCTAACCATCGTGCATTCACACACATAATTTCCCAACACTTCTTACACCCCACACGGACTATTTTCATGCCAAATAAGCATAGACACATGATTATAAATCAAAATACACCCATGTGCAAACTTGTCCTATTCAACCCCAAATTCCAAATTCACAATTCCAACTAACAATCAACCCTTTTTTTGATGTTTTATCTTCATTTTTACACTCCCCTAATACACCCACAAGGTTTAATTTAAATAGTTGAAGTTAAAACTAACTTACCTTTCAACCCCTTTTACTTGAGTCACATCTTAGTAGCCGTCAAACCACGCATTTTCTTGGCCAACTAATGCTCCCACGCCACTTAGGGGATCCAATATACCAAGCTTGAAGCATCAAAGAATCGAAGAATTGAAAAAAATGAATTTTTTTCCCACTGCTACAGTAACCTGAGAGGGTTTTCTTCACCTTCTCTAGTTGCTTCTTTTTTTTTCCCAAGTGTAAAAAAATCTCTTCTTGAACAAGAGATATTATACACATATATATATAGGCAACAATCCCTATACTTGGACCAATTACAATTTGCCACCCACATGACCCCACTAGCAAATTAAGTCTTTAAGGAACACATTTTGAATAAATATACATTTGGTCCCAAACTTTTCCAAATTGAACCAATTAAGGACCTACGGGTTCTAACATCCTCCCCCCTTAGGAACATTCGTCCTCGAATGTCATACTAACCATCCAAGTTTCGCCTATTACACCACATCTGATAATAAACAGCTTAGATATCATACGTCATGCTTAATAAGGAAAAAATGAATTAACTGAAGATACGGGAAAATAAATGAGGATGTTTCTTTTTCATTTGCTCCTCCGCTTCTCAAGTCATCTCTTCTCTGTTATTATTGAGCCACAACACTTTAACTGAGGCTACATCCTTGTTTCGAAGCTTCCTGACTTGACGGTCTAAGATAGCGACAGGCTGTTCCTCGAAAGTCAGTTCCTCCTTAACCTATATATCATCCATAGGAACAATTTTGGAAGGATCACCGATGCATTTACGAAGCATGGAAACATGGAATATTGGGTGAACTCCTCTCAAATCTGTTGGCAACTCTAACTCGTAGGCAACCTTTCCTATTCTACGGACGATATGATATGGACCAATGTACCTTGAGCTGAGCTTCCTTTTCTTACCGAATCTCATAACGCCCTTCATGGGTGATACTTTCAGGAATACCTAATCTCCAACCTGAAACTCTAACTGGCGACGGTGATTATCTGCATAAGACTTCTGACGGCTTTGGGCTGCTAATAACCGCTCTCGAATTAGTTTTACTTTGTCCACTGCTTGCTGGATTACATCGGGTCCAATCAACTCTGCCTCACCAACTTCAAACCAATCGATCGGCGATCGACATTTCCTACCATATAATGCCTCGTACGGTGCCATTTGAATACTGGAATGGTAGCTGTTGGTAGGTGTAGTAGTGCTTCTATATTCTGCTTCAGCAGAGCTTCTTGAAATAGTAGTTTGCTTCTTTGACTTCCAGATGATGAGAGAATCTCCAAGTTTTACTATGTAACCTTTTACTGACCTCCTGGTATTAGAGCATGCAGCCCAGTCTACATCAGCATAGGCTGATGTCTCACAGCTACATTTACTAGACAACAACACTCCTTGACCTGGCTGTTTCTTCAAGTACCTGACTATCTGAGTGCAGCTTCCATATGAGATTGTTTAGGGGCTTGTTTTAACCCATATAAGGACTTCTTGAGTCTACATACAACCTTGGTCTTGTCCTTCCCCTGACTCAAGAGACCCGGAGGAAGATCCATATAAATTTCATCAAACAGATCACCATGAAGAAAGGCATTGTACACATTCTTCTGATGAATATGCCATTGTTCAATTGCTGCACTTGCCAGCACTAATGTGAATGTTTTCATCTTCACAGCTGGAGAGAAGGTTTCATGGTAGTCAATACCTTCTTCTTGACTGTACCCTTTTGCCACCAATCTGGCTTTAAATTTGTCAATTTCTCCAGTTGCCTTATACGTTATCTTGTAAATCCACCTGCAACCAATGAGTGATTTTCCTTCAGGTACTGAAACTATGTTCCATGTGTGATTGTTTTGAACAACCTCAACTTCTGACTGCATAGCTTTTACCTACCTAGGATCTTGTATTGCCTCATTATAGCTATTAGGTTATGATGGAGCAGAAACAACTGCTACATAGGCTTGATACTTAGGTGTCAACTTACTATATGAAATATTGTTGGGCGTAGGATAGGGTACTGTTTCATTAACACTTACAGATACAAAATCCTTTAACAATACAAGAGGATTTCTTTCCCTAGTAGACCTCCTAACCTCAAAATCAGCAGGCACATTATTGACCTCAGTAGTAGTTTGAGGAATAGGCACCTCAGTCCCAGACATTTCAACAGATTGACAAACTGTATCTTGACTACATTCCTGAGAGAGATCAGATCTACTAGATGATGTTCCATGTACTCTCCCTTTACTTTCAATCCAACTCTCATCTAAACTATAACTTGTATTAGATGGAGAGGTAGATATCATATCTGTAGTAGCGTTTCTGTTATGCTTAAAGGTAAAATCATCCTCTCAAAATATAACATCCCTACTCACAAACAATTGCTTTGCTTCAACATCATACAATAAATAGCCTTTTTGAGTCATAGAATAGCCCATATGTATTGCTTTTCTGGATCTTGGTTGCAATTTATCAGACTCCAGAAGTACTATAACATAGTACAGACTACTAATTACCCTTAAGTGCGTTAACGAAGGTGGTTTGTTGTATAACATCTCATATGGAGACTTGTGTTGTAACACAGAACTAGGTACTCTATTAATCAGATACATAATAGCTAGTACATACAATCCCTAAAACATTATAGGAATTACAGCCTGAAATCTAATTACTCTTGTTACTTCAAGCAGGTGCTTGTGTTTCCTCTCAGACACCCCATTTTGCTGAAGGGTATATGCACAACTAGTCTGATGACTTATGCCAAGATCTTTAAACATCTGACTACACACTGAGTTTACAAACTCCTTATCATTATCAGACCTTACAACC
>JAOTQR010080813.1:0-40487 GCA_025774065.1 Solanum ossicruentum | reverse complement strand
ATCATTGAAAACATATATGTCACTTATAATAGGTATGCAAAACGCTTAGATATAAGTTGGTTCTCCCGAGCCTTATTGGCAACGGGTGCCAGTCCACCCTAACCAGACTTTGGGCGTCACAATACCCTACCTTGTTGATCATGAAATGTAATGCTAGATGTAGATCCATTAGCTACATAAATGACCAAGCCTCAACTAACAGACGGTTCATGAACCAATGGTGGCACATAGTTATGAGATAATTAGGCTTTATATAAGGACCATTGGGGATAGCCCTCCACCCCAAGCCTCATTCGCTGCTAAGTTAATATTCCACATAATACATTATATATATATATATATATATATATATATAGTCATGCTTGTCATAAATCATCATCATCATTAATACTTGAGCTCATAGGCTAAATCATAGTTCAAAACATACTTGCATGCGTAAGAATAGCTCATTCCGTACCTATGTAAATAGAAGGTTGTACCTATCCATGACAACACACAACAACTTGTACATGTGATGTATACACTCCCTTGATTATTTATATTCCTACCATGATTATAATCATATTCATATTCATACTCATAATCATATTCTCATTTAAAAATCTTGTACATGCATGATCATGTGAATGCATGATCATGTGACGAGAGCTAAGAATATAGCATGGTATATAAGCATCAATTTTAAATAATGAGAATTGAAGTAAAAACATGCATAATGAATAAAAAAGCATTTCAATCATACTTGAAGTTACCCATGCATGGTTTCCATAATCATCATATCATAGTAGGAGGATCTTCATGTAATTCAAGAGAATTAGAAGTATTTAATGTATATTTCATAGTATAAGCATAGCTCATATCATGACATCATCATTTGAAAATCATATCATGAAAATCCTAATTTGAACATAATTGAAAATAGATGAATTAGCAATAAATTAAGTTGGGCTCCATGATTGGAATCATGGATAAATCTCATATACGTTACGGTGAATTGAAAATTTGAAGGTAAAACTTGAAACTTCAAGGTTCCTTTTCACGTAAACTTGAATGAGGATTGGTGAGTGTTTTGGAAGAGAAATCTTGTGAGGCTAAGTGTTATGAGTGCATGAAAGTCATTAGGGTAGGTTAGCACATATTAAGAGGGTATTATAGTCTAAGACCATCCATTAAAATGTTAGAATTCAGGAAACAGACCAAAATAGCCTTATGAAACTATGCTAGGAAGTTGATGGAGAGCACTATATGACACACACACCACGGACTGTGGTGTGCACCATGGCCCCTGGTGAGGTTTCAGGTATGCATTCTATCATGACCTGAACCTAGGACCTAGTCCTAACATAGCAAATGAAGAACCCGAAGGTACCTCACCCAAGCCTCTTAGCATTCATCTAAGCATTCATAGGTATTGAACATGATAAAAGTGGAATTTAAAGATGGAGAATGGGACTAAGGGACATCTATCAGTTAAAATCCATAAAAGTGAAAAATATAACTTCAAACATATCATCCAAACATGCCATATACATGAAAGACTTGGCACTAAGACATACTCAAAGGTCGCCCTCAAGTATAAAATTCATGCAAATACAACATAGAAAGTAAAAGTCTCTGAAATGCAACTCAAAACAAATGTCTCAAAAGTACAATAAGCAAGAGGAGAAGGTGTAGTCCTCGGACTAAAGGCTCACCAATCAACTAGTCTTGAATGTCAGAACCTAACCATGTGCCGGTTGAGGAGGAGGAACGTCGATTTCCACATGGTGATATCATGCTGGGGAAAACATGCGTTAGTATGTTGGAATATACTAATTATGTGAAATGCAACACACATATGAAATTGTAATGTCACCATTCATGAAAGTTTATGTCCATAATTCAAAACATGCAAACTATTGAAATGAACCCAAAAAGTTCCCAAAAATGTGCCTCGGAATGCCTGAAATTTTAATTTTTATATATCTCAAAATACATTCGTTATTTCGAAATTTGGCTTCATATTCTTGTTCAAGGGGTCAAAATTTGGCGAAGAAGGGTCTAACCCCGATTAAGAGCGAAAGATTAACAATTATAATTTTTGAAAGTGCAATTTCCAGAGAGAAGTGCGCACTGCTTCTGTGACGCGCACTAGTACATTTTTGTGACTGTTTTTTTTAGTTCGTCCAGAATTTTGTAAGTGTTGGGCATAAGTGTTCCCACACGTGTTTTTACCTAAACTTAGCGAAATTTCACCCTCATATCATCCTAAATATTTTCCAATACGCACTCAAATACTTAATCATATTTTAACCCTTCAAACTTAAGTCCCAAACCCTCATCCTAAGTTAAGATTCTCCTTCAAGGTTGTTCTTCAAGCTTCAAGTCTCCATCTCCAATCTTTACCAAGTTCATCTATAAGCTAAGATATGTGGGTTTCTTTCATGGATTCCTTTCACCCATGATACCCAAGCTTCCTTTTACTCTAATTGCATGATTGAAAATTGATTTAAAAATGGGTCTTCATTATTATGAAATTCACTGCACACTATGTTAAAGCTATGTAAAGTTGTGACTGTTTTGCATGTTTAGGGATATAAATCCTTGACGTGTTGTAAGACTTGAGAAAGGGGTTTTGATGTATATTGCTTGAGGGTGTTGCAAGGTGTTGATTGATGGTTTTACAATGTATTTTATTGCATGATTTCATCTCTACATTTCATGGTTTAACACTAGGATTACACACCCTCTAAGTGTTTGATAAAATGTCTCGATAAGGTTTCTTGAGGGATTGAAGGCCCAAAGCGTAAGATATGATATGAATGACTATATGATGATGAAATGAGCTTATGTATATGATATACTCTATATAAAATGTTGCATTAGACCATGCCCAATTTGGGGGAACTAAGAGCCCAGACAACCGAGATGGGGGTTTGTACTCATCAATCGAGGTAGGGTTTGGTACTCATCAACCGAGGTGGGAGTTTGTACTCATCAAACCATGTGAGGGTTTGTACTTCACCACCAGGGTGATAAAGTGAGATTATCACCAACCATGTGCTGGGTTTGTACCACACCACCAGGGTGATGGGGTGAGATCATCATCAACCGACCAAGGGGTTTATACTTTGGAAATCTAGCTTGGTCTATTCTTCACAAATGATATCCTATATGAGAATGAGTTACTTAAGCATGTTTCACTTATGCATTGATCATACATGTCATATTGTTATATTATGCCTATTGTCTATTGTTATACATTTTGATTGTGATGCCTAAATCTTGTTGCATTGCACCCTAAATACTTAGTACATTCAAATATGCTAATGCATACTCTTGACTACATGATATCACCATGTAGGAACCAATGCCCAAGTTGATCATCCTCCTCCTCCACGTGACTAGTTGGTGCTATTCAAGCAAGTTGGTGAGTCCTCCATTTCGGGGACCTTGGTGTATGTTCTATTACCTTGTATTGAGACACTTTACATTATGTTCTATTTGACTATGAGGTGAGCCCGGTTACTTTGTCTTGGCTCCCGCTCTTATCTATGTATAGAGGTGTTTGTTGGACATATTATGTATATATGATATGGTTTGACTCTTGTCTCTTGGTCATGATGTTTTGCAATCTATCCCTACCCCTTTCACCCCATACTTACATTATGTCTTTTACATGTTTCTGTGACTAATGATGTGTAATGACAAGTTAAGAGGCTTATTTGGAGTTCCTTTAAGTTCCCCATTCGCCATGTCACGTCTTGGCCCTAGGCTTGGGTTGTGACAACTATAGTCCATGAGCAAAGCTCAATATGAAGTAAAAGATCAACGCATCATGTGAAAATAGTAAACAAGTCACCATATACTTAGCTTTATGAGAGGAGACCATAATCGACATTTATGACCATACGAACTAGTACCTGGAATCCAATATAACCTCCTAGCTTACCACAAGGAGTCCACTTGCTAGCTGCAACTCTGTCAACTTATGCATGAATATCTTAGTTTACCTTTGCTATTGTGAATCCACTAGCCTTAACCTACAAGGGCTCCTATGGTGGCACATAGTAATAGGACAAGAGGTTGCTATAAAGGTTCTCTTATAGAACTTAACCTAAATGCCTCATTTGGTGCTAAGTCAAGTCCCCACGAAATACTCATGACATAAACGGTTGTAAGCTTTGAAACATACTTTTAATGTGATAGGAATAGCTCAGTAACTTGGGATCCACTCAAATGAGAATTAGCCTTTCACATTGAGGGTCAATCTTAAAATCGCTTTATGACATGCTCATAACCTTCATGACATTTGTAAACTTTCATAACATACTTTAAGGACCTCATTATCAACATGATGTATGAACTTATCTTAAACTTAGCAGACTTATGCTATGCACTTTAAAATACATGATTCAATAGTATAATGCAGGTTATGTTAAAAGTCATCAATTTAAAACCATGTCTAGATAGGCCACATTATCATTAAGAAACCCTAGATAATGAAATCATGATATTCATCTTGAAAACTTATTATGCCCAAAGTCCCATTAAGGCAGACTGGCACCCAGTGTCGATAAGGATCAGGAGAACCAACCTGTACTCATGCACTTTCTATACATCTTATATGGGGTTTCTATATTCAACACTCTTTCAAGAAAGTAGACAGTAATAATAAGCCAAAAGGAAATGTATGACTAAGTCGTTGGAGCCACGTTGTCTGAAGTACAAGACATGGTCATGCTTTACTTTACACTATCTACAAAGCCTCTAGATAAGGAACAATATTTGATAAGGGTCGGGACAGACCTCATCACATGACTAACTATACAATACAAAAATATAAGCTCTAAGCACACAAAGACCCTAAGCAACCGGGAGCTCAATAACAACAACTGGATATCTGTACTCCTACTGGGAGATCTACTAGAACCTATACCTATAGCATGAAACGCAGGTCCCCCATAAGGGACGTTAGTATGGTATAATGTACTAAATATGTAAGGGAAGAAGTACTATACATGAAATAAGAAGTCAAATGAAATCATGCACTGGTGTAAGGATAAGAGACCACCTTTAGTCATATTATGGAATCATGTACTTTATGTCCTTTTTATTAGTTTAGCTTTCTTTACTATATAATCTGAGAACAACATGTAATACAAATGACCAGATGATCAGTGGTAAGTAAATATTGAGATCGACCTATGCTACGCTTTCCTTTCACCCCTGGTATACCCCCGTAATGGTATCGACCCATGATAGGTGATTCTTCTACCCCTGGGATACCACCCATCCATGAACAACTTACTTTGTCTTTTAATTAATTTTGAGATGATTCTTCTAGTGGTCATGATATTGGAGCTGTAGGACCATAGGTATTGCATGTGACATGTAAAGAACTATACAAGACAATACCACAACAAAAAGAGTAAGTCACACAAATAATGAAATCCGTAGTTGATGAAACAACTCATGAACTTTATTTAGAAACAAGAACCCATGTATCTTGGTATCCAAGTATGTATGTGTAATGACCCCAAAAAGTGCCCAAAAATGTGCCTCGAAATGCCCAAAATTTTAATTTTTATATATCTCAAAATCTATTTGCTATTTCAAAAATCTGACTTCATATTCTTATTCAGGAGGTCAAATTGAGTGGGGAATGGGTATAACCCCGATTTTTAAGCAACCAAATTGAATTATGAATTTTCCATAAATGGTGAAAATAGTGCGTAAGGCGCGCCGCTTCCACGATGCACCAGTGTGTAATTTGGAGACTATTTTTTTGGTAGTCGGTCCAAGACTTTTACGTCTTGGGCCTAAGTGTTCCCAAATGTGTTTTTACCTATACTTAGCCAAATTTCACTCTCATATCATCCTAAACATTCCCCAATATTCACTCAAGCACTTAGTCATATTTTCACTCCCCAAACTCAAGTCTCAAGCCCTCATCCCAAGATAAATTTCTCCTTTAAGGTTCTTCTTCAAGCTTCAAGTCTCCATCTCCAATCTCACCAAGTTCATCTCTAAGCTAAGGTATGTGGGTTTCAACCATTGGATATTTTTCACCCATGGTGCCCAATCCTCTTTTCTACTTAAATTGCATGATTTAAAGTTGAGTTTACATGTGGGTTTTGTATATTAAGAAATTTACCATAGTGATTTGGGGTTATGAAGGTATGATTGTTTTAGCATTTTTTGAGCTATAAATCTTGGATTTAATGTTGGATTTGATGAGAGATTTTGATGTATATTTCTTGAGGGTGTTGAAGGTGTTGATTGATGGTTTTACAGTGGATCTTATTGTATGATTTCACTCTTGAATTCCATGGTTTTACACTAGCACTATACACTCACCAAGTGTTTGATAAAATGTCCGGCTAGGGTTTCTTTAGTAATTGAAGTTCTAATGCTTGTCTTATGTTATGAATTACTCTATGATGATGAAAGAAGGATGACTATATGTTGATTTCATGAAAAGTATGCATGATGATGAAAGAACAGTATGTATATGATGTTATGATGATGATAGAAGGAAAGTATGTATATGGTATTCTCTATGTAGTGTTGAATTGACCATTAAATAAATTGAGGGGTTCATATCTCATTAACCAAATTAAGGGGTTGATACCTCATTAACCAAATTGAGGGGTTGATATCTCATTAACCACATTGAGGGGTTGATACCTCATTAACCAAATTGTAGGGTTGATACCTCAATCGCCTTAGAGGTGGGTGGTGTATGCTAATAACCAAATTGAGGGGTTGATACTTCAATCACCTAGGATGGGATATGGTGAGACCATTAGCCAAAGGATAGACTGTTTCTATGTACATTCTATGTTTTATATAAGCATGATTTTACTTCAAGCACAATTCGTACATGCCATATCATTGCTATGCTATCTATTGTCTATGCTATGCATTTGATCATGTTGCCTATCTCTTGTTGCATTATATTCTACATACTTAGTACATTCAAACATACTAACGCATACTCTATGCCTACATGATATCACCATGTAGGAACTAGAGCTCCATTTGGTCATCCTCCTCCTCCACATGGCTAGTGGCTTCCATTCAAGCTAGTGGGTGAGTCCATGTTCGAGGGCAATATCTATGTTCTTATACTATGCATTGAAGACTACCTTTTTGGATACCTAACTATGAGGGTGAGTCCGATTGCTTGTCTTGGCCCCCGCTAAGTTCTATGGTAGAGGTGTTGTTGGACATGTGAGCCCGATTGCTTGTCTTGGCCCCCTCTAAGTATCTATGTAGTAGAGGTCTTGTTGGACATGATTTGTAATCATGCTATGAGCCTTGACTCTCTTGTCTCTTGATTTTGATATTATGGAAGTTCTCCCTTAGTTCTTTTGCCCTTATTTCTATTCTTTCAACGTTATTTAATTGCTTCCGCTACCAAGGATGTGAAATGATATGCTAAATGGCTTGGTTGGGGTCCTTTTCGGGTTCCCCGTTTGCTGTTCACGACTAGGCCCTAGGTTCGAGTTGTGACATTCACTTTCACTTTGTGACATTCGGACCAAAGATCAATCTTAGAGAAATAACTAGCCCTTTGAAATTGATCATAAAGTTCATCAATCCTTGGCAGCGGGTACTTATTCTTTATGGTCACCCTATTAAGTTACCAGTAATCAATGCACATTCTAAGAGTACCATCCTTCTTCTTTACAAACAACACCAGTCCTTCACAAATGACAGTACCATCCTTGTTCTTCCAACTCCTTCAACTCCACTAGGGCCATACGGCAGGGGGGAATTGGAATGGATTGAAATCTAGAAGAAGGTCTATACTAAAGTTGATTTCCCTTTCGGAAGGAAACTGGCAAGCTCATTAGGAAAGACATCAAGAAACTCATTAACCACTAGAACAGACTCTATAGGAAGGGCCTTGGACTCAACATCCCTAACCCTTACAAGATGATAGAGGAAACCCTTAGAAATAAACTTTTGGGCTTTAATGCAACAAATAAACCTACCCTTGACCACCACATCACAACTTTCCCACTTAAGGATGGGTTCATTAGGGAATTGGAATTTGACCCTATTCTATAATCAATAGAAGCATAATATGCATGCAACCAATCTATCTAAAGAATGACATCAAAATCCACCACATCTAATTCAACAAAATCAAAAGGCAAGATTTTATGCAAAATAAAATGGGACAATTTATATAGACCCTTCTAGCAAAAATAAATGCACCAATAGGAGTAGACACTTCATAATGCTTGCACAACAGGCTAACATGAAGCTTTTTGGCAACAAAAGGAGTAATAAAAGAAGTGGCACCCAGGGCCATCAAAGCATACACATCAAAATAAAAACCTTTAACATATCGGTGATGACATCGGGCACCTCATCTACCCCTTGTCTCCCTTGAATATCATAGAATCAATTTTGCCTTGGGGTACCTCCTTGTTGATCTCCTCTCCCTTTAGGACTCGTATTTGCACCTTGTCCTTGTGGATGACCATCTCTATCCTTGTTTCGATTGTGAGGACAATCCATCATCTTATGACCCACTTCACAACAACCATAGTAAGCATTATTGCTCTTCAAACATAGGTCATTATGGCCTCTACCACATCTTTGGCACATAGGGTTAGGCACCACCCCACCACTAGCTTGGACCCTTGAGTTATCATTAGCAAACATTCTATTAGTAGCATTGGAAGACCCTTGGCCTTGTGAAATCGGCCACCCTTGGGACTTTGGAATCTACCTTCAAAACGGGACCTCTTGGCCTCACCTCTTCTCCTTTTTCTAAGATTTTGCCCTTCCAATTGTTCGACATATGTCATGAGGCGGGACAAATCCATATCACTTACCAACATGGTTGTTCAATACTCTTTATTGACCAAGTTGGACACTCCCGACACAAACTTGTTCATCTTAGACCCTGGATCGGCCACAAATTGTGGAGCATACTTGAAAAATTGGTTGAAATTGAGGGCATACTCCCTCACACTCATGGAACCTTGCTTAAGGTTTATAAATTTTATTATTTTGGCCTCCCTTATCTCAACAGGAAAGAACCAGTTGAGAAATGCTGCCTTAAACTCTTCCTAAAGGGTGACATTAGCATTCCCCTTCTCCATCTTTCATTGGGTGAACCAAATTTGAGCCATCCCCTTGAGTTGGTAGGCCACCAACTCCAGTTTCTCCTCTGTTCTAACCCCCATAATAGACAACACTTAATACACCTCATCAATGAATTTTTATGGATCCTCATCCACCTTGTGGACCCATGGAATTCCTATGGATTCATTCTAGTAAACCTTCAACCTTGAGGTCGGAGTAGGAATGTGAGGGGCTTGGGCCCCTTGGTTGATTTGGTTAGCCATAGCATGAGCCAACATGGTAATAGCATACTGGAACTCTTCATAAGCCACTTGTCTTTCTTAGGGAGCTTGAGGAGCTGGAGGAGCGGGTTGTTCCTTGGGTGTGAGCTCTTCTTCCTCTTGGGATCGGCATAATCTAGAATAGCAAAGAACATGCATTAGGGGAAAACTTTACTTTAACCTCTATAGCATGACATAGATCATGAAGAAGTGAAACTTTTTCTAAAATGCCTCACAACCTCTTACTCATAGTTGTGGTGCACTTCACAACCATAAATAAGACTCTAATCAACTCGGTGTGTTGGATTCCGAGGACTATTAACAACCTAGTGCTATAATATGAAGTTTGTCATGACCCAAGCCTAGGACCTAGATGTGACACAACGAATGGGAACTCGGAAAAAACCCCAAACAAGCCTCTTAGCACATCATACACACATCCTTGGTCATGAAAACAGAGTAAACAACAACAAGAATATAAACAAGGGTAAAAGGAACTAAGGGAACTCTTGACATTTATAAAGCATGGAGAGTCAAAGCTCAAAGCATACATACATTAATTGTTCCAACAACACCTCTAAATATAGATTTTGGGGGGAGGCAAGATACTTTCCAGGCTCACTCGCATAGTATAAAAGATCAACATAGAGAAACAACATAAGCAAGAGTAGTATAGCTAGTGTCCCCAAACTTGATGACTCACGAAAAGCTTATCTTCGAGATGCCTAAACTAGCCATGTGGAGGATGATCATGAGGTGCTCCGGTTCCTACATGGTAACATCATGTAGCCATAGAGTATGCGTTAGTATATTTAAATATACTAAGTATAGGGGATGCAATGCAATAAGAGATAGGAAACATAGTCGAAATGCATAATCATAATCAAGGGATATGTATAAGAACAACATACATACATAATCAATGCTTGAAGTGACATATTACATATAACTTGAGAATATAGATTACATGTGTAAGAATAGACCATCATCATATACAAAGCAAACTAGTACTTGGAATCCAAGGAATATCACCCCCTTGTAAGGTGATTGAGGTAATTACCCCTCGATTGGTAGATGGGCATGTCACTGCCCATCATAGTGGTCAAGGTATATACCCCTCAACATGGTATATGGGCATATCACCGCCCATCAAAGATGTCAAGGTATATAACCCTCAACATGGTAGATAGGCATAGCACCCCCTATCAACGTGATCAAGGTATATACCCCTCAATATGGTAGATGGGCATAGCACCCCCTATCAAAGTGGTTGAGGCATATCACCCCTTTAACAAAGTGTGGTCAACTTGCAACACTATAAATACTTTTCATGAATTCAATACATACATAAAATCCCTTAATTATCATGTAGTCACTTAATACATAACTCATGCAATAGATCGTCAATAGCTCAAGAATCCTTGTTAAGACATTTTATCAAACACTTGGGGTGTGTGCAAAGCTAGTTCAAAATCATGCAATTCAAGAGTGAAGTAATGTGAGAAAACTTAATGTAAATCAACCCACCAATACATAGTAAAAGCCTCATGTAAGATACCTTGAAATCCTTCATAAATCTCATAATAGATAATAATTTCATAGCCCAAAACATGCATAGTCATAATAGACAACCATATCATAGTATAAGTATGTAATAGGTAGACATATATTTTCAATCAACATTTCATAAAACCCTAACATAATTTGTAATCATAATTCATAATAAGTAATACCCATAAGTAATATATCTTGAAAACATGCAACTTTCATAAAAAAGAAGGTTGGGCACCATAGGTGAAATGACCCAATGGTTGAAACCCACATACCTTGAATTTGGGAATTTCCTTGATATAGTCTTGACTGAGAACTTGAAGCTTCAATGAAGTTCTTGAGATCCGGAATTAAGCTTGGGACACTTGAATTTGGATGAAATATTTAGTTAAGTGTTATAGAGGGTTCTGTGAGTGTTTTGAGTGATATAGAGTTGAAAAATGGCTAAGTTTTGGTGTTTTTATGCACAAGAGAGCATGGAGCCAAGACCCCAATACCTTAGGCTGAAATAGGAAAAAACATAAAGAAGTCACAACATTGCTGCACAATGGGTCCGCATTGCGGAGCCAACGCGCATGTACACTGGAAATTGGAAAGTTGATGAAAATTAAATTTCACTATGGGTCCTCTATAATCAGTGTTATACACATTTCCCACTAAATTTTTACCTTGATCAAGAATATAAAGTCGAATTTTCAATATCACGCATATTTTTAGATATATGAAAATTATGATTATGGGCATTTTCAAAGCACATTTTTGGGTCGTTTTAACATACATAGGAATATCTCATTCATACTAGAAAATGATGGTGAATACTCACCTATAACTTTTTAAAGCCATATTAACAATATATGTGATCACATGTCATGTCATAACCATAGTTGTCTTTAAATCATTATCATAGTCATAATTGGGTATCAACCTACATCATAAATCTCATGGAAAACCTTGTTTATGCATTCTTATGCCATGAGGAATGAGAGAATAGCATATGTACTTGAAATTCATTCTTAAAACATCATAATAAGATGAAACCATAGTTAATCGATAAAGAAATCGATAATTGAAATATACTTGAAATTACCCATGCATAAATTCATCATAAAAGGACATGGACATTCAATTCTCATAAATGCCACGTAAATTGACATAATTAGACTCAAATCATACTAACTTGAAATCAACCGATGATTTAATTTCTTCAATTTGAAGTTAAATCATAAAACCCTCTTGCAAATCACACTTTGAAATCATGAAATTGAAGAAATAGAATTTGGGGCTTCATGATTGGAAGGAAATCATGAATAAAATCACACTGACTTAAAAAAATTAGGAAGAATGAGATGAATTTAGCTTGAGATTGAAGCACCTTTGAATTCCCCAGCTTGAATCTTCAAAGCTTGACTTGAATAGAGTTTTAGGAACTTGATTTTCTAGAGTCTAAATGTTTGAATTGAAAATGAAGTGTTTTGAATGAATAGAGGATGATTTAGGGGTCTTAGGATTGGCATAAAAGTCATAAAATACCTTGGAAGTGAACTAAATTATCATAGAGCCCTTAATGAAAATGAAAAAAAAAAATTAGAGCTGAACACCCGCATGATAGGCTTTATGCCTCATGAAGCCACTCGTGAAGGGTCCCCAAGTTATGATACAGTGATATTTTCAGAAGAATTTTGCTAAAGGTCCCTCTACAGCTACTTTCATGGTCCGTGGTGCTCTTCACGACTCATGAAGGTGCCCTTGGTGGAACCCTTAAGCAAAAACACATGGTAACCAAGCTAAGGCCTCATCCTATGAGCCCATTCATGGCTAGTGGTAAGGTCCAGAAGCCGTGAAAGGCTTCATGAAGGGCCACTTGGTTTTGTAAATTTCAATAATCCAAGTGAAGTGACGAAATGGCTAAGGGCCACTCAAAGGCTGCCTCCACTACTTGTGGACCTTCCACGGCTCGTGGAGGTTTCCTTGGAAGGTCACATTGATAAAAAATTGTTTGAAACTGAATTTCGAAAATCATTAACACATTCCAAAGCATGGGTCCTTAAATCATCTCCCTCTTGGAAACATTCATCGTCGAATGAGTTAGAATACGACTTGAAAAGCTTGAGTTGAATATTAAACAATTCAATATGGAATTATAATGCATAGTCCACCCTCTGGAAACTATGAAATCATCAAAACTCATGTTAAAACATCATTTAAATCATTTTTGTGCACATGTATGGAGGTCATGTCATGAATGCCTAAGAATGAAGGGATTAGGACCATCAGAACAATGAGAACGTAATACAAGGGCTTGAATAGATTAGAGTAGATAGAGATATCGCTTCATCATACCTGCCTCTGCCTCCCATGAAGCACTCTCTATGTTGCTTCCTCCAAAGCACTTTAAGTGAAACAACATCCTTATTAGAAAGACGCTTCACTTGCCTATGCAGAATTTCAATATGCACCTCTTCATACGTCAAGTTCTCTTCAACCTCAACACCTTCCAATGGCACAATCCTATTAGGATCACCAATCAACTTCCTCAACATCAACATATGAAAAACTGGGTGAATAGAAATATATCTAAAGTTAAATTCAATCTATAGGACACATTGCCAGTCCGCTCAACTATCTCATAAGGCCTTGCATCCGAAGATTTCACTTTCCTTTTTAAAAAATGCATCACACCCTTCATAGGTGAAACCTTCACATATATCAAATCACCAACAAGGAACTCAACATCCCTCTTCACAATATCCGAATAATACTTTTGATGACTTTGAGACATTTTCAACCTTTGCAGATGCACCTTCTCCGTAGACTCTAAGCCAATCAATGCCATCTCACCTATCCCAAACCATCCCACCGAGGATCTATACCTTCGCCCATAGAAAGCATCAAATAGTGTCATTCTGATGCTAGCATGATAACTATTTTTGTAGGCAAAATCAATGAGAGGTAGATGATCATCCTAATTTTCCTTGAGTTCCAACACACAAGTCCTCAACATGTCCTTTAAAGCTTGAATTATCCACTCTGCTTGTCCATTCGTTTGAGAATAGGAAGGGGTACTCAACTTTACCCTTGTGCTAACTCCTTTTGATCTCCAAAAATTAGGAAGTAATTTGGATACTATGATCTGATATAATATACATAGGCACACCATGCAATCTAACCAACTCATGGATATGTAACATGATATAGTCCTAGGTATTGAAAGTAGTCTTCACCAACAAGATATGAGCCAATTTGGTCATCGTATCAATAATTATCCATATCGAGTCAAATTATTTTCGGGTAGGGGGCAACCCAATAACAAAGTCCATATTCACATCCTCCCATTTCCAAGTACGAATTTTAATTTCATGAGTCAAACCATCGGGTCTATGGTGTTCCACCTTTACTTGTTGAAAATTAGATACTAGGATACAAATTTATCTATATCCTTCTTCATACCATGCCACCAATATAGTTCTCTCAAATTGTGACACATCTTGGTGGATCTTGAAAGTATAGAATAAGGAAAGTTGTGGGCCTTTTTCAAAATCACCTCATGAAGTCTGTTAAAAGAAACACATAATTGATCTTGGTACAAAGCACACCATCTATGCCTTGAGAGAAAACCTCGATCTTATTTTTGGAAACTAACGTTTTTAGCTCAACCAATGATGGATCTAAGCCTTGCTTTGCTTTGATATCAACAACCACATAAGATTCAGCCCCATTTTGAACATGAATGCCACCATCATTAGAGTTAGTCAACTTAACATCCAATTTAGCCAACGGTGCATGTCCTTCACCAACTCCTCCTTGGTCTCATCAAAATGAACCACACTACCCATAAATAGTCTACTAAGAGCACCAGCTATAACATTTACCTTACTGGGATGATACTGAGTACTCATGTCGTAGTCTTGAAGAATCTCCAACTATCTCTTTGCCTCAAATTAATATCTCTTTGAGTGAACACATATTGCAAGCTCTCGTGATCGGTGAATACATCAACATAAACCCCATATAGATAATGTCTCTAAATCTTTAAAGTAAATACCATAGCCACTAATTCAAGATCATGAGTCAGATAATTTTGTTCATACACCTCAAACTATCCAGATGCATATGCAATCACCTTTCCATGTTGCATTCAAACACAACCCAGACCAATCTAAGAAGCATTACAATATACCACAAATATATCTAAGCCACCAGGTAATGTCAAAATAGGAGTCGATGTAAGCAGATCTTTCAAAGTCTGAAAGCCTTTCTCAAACTCATCCAACTATACAAATTTGGCCTTCTTTTGAGTCAACTTGGTCAAGAGTAATGCAATGGGTGAGAAATGATCAACAATACTCTGATAATAACTGGCTAACCCAAGAAAACTCCGAATATCTGAAGGTATCAATAGTCTAGGCCAATTCTAAATAGCCTTAGTCTTCTTTGGATCAACTTTAATACCATCACCTGATACCACATGACCAAGGAAGGCTACTTCTCCTAGCCAATACTAACATTTACTAAACTTGCCAAATAGTTGCTTCTCCCTCAAGGTCTGAAGAACCAACCTCAAATGATCCATATGCTCTTGTTCACTCTGAGAATAAATCAAAATATCATCAATAAAGACAACCACATATGTATTAAGAAAGGGCTTGGATACATGATTCATAAGAATCCACAAACACCGCTGGAGTATTAGTTAACCCAAATGGCTTCACCATGAAATAAAGTGCCCATATTGTGACACCTTATAACTTTATGCTATTATGTATCCATGTTTCAAGCCTCATTTGGTTAGGTTAGTGGGCTACTAGATCCATGGGAGACTCCTAGCACCTAAACGAGTTCAAGACTTACCTCCAAGTTGAGTTTTGGGTGTTGTTTCATATAAGGGTCAACTTTAAACTAGCATAAATCTTCTTATATTTAGAACAGGGTGGCTCACTATATGTCAAATGAAATCCCTCTAAGTTATCTTTGCAACGCACTTTGTTTTACATTATTCCAACATTGGATGAAGGAGTTATGACCATTTTCGTGAAACCCTCCTGTGCAGTGAAGCCCCACAAGCACCTATACAGGCACTGTGGTCTTGTACGGCTTGTGTGAAGGGGTAAGGGCCGTGTCACCTGGGCGTGTGGTAGCCAAAAATATTTTCTTGTCTAAGTAAGGTGGGAAGGACCGGTACACGGTCCATGTAACACTACAAGGTCCGCAAAATTGGCCGTCAAAGTGACGAGACATCAATTTTTCCAAGTTTCCCAACTTCTATTTTTTCAGTAAGGCACTTCACATGAGCCGTGGAGTGCTATGCGGCTAGTGAATTTTCCAGTGAGATGACACTTTGCCATTTTTTCCATCCGTTCACTAATATTTTCGTAAATGCTAATTATCCTAATGACCATTTTTGACTTTTTAGGCTATTTTAACCTTCCTAGAAGACCTAAACTCTAATCTTCAGGACCCAATTTCATTACTCTCATCTCAATCACACTCTCAAATCCTCTCAAGAGTCTCCATCAAGATCCAATTCAGTTTCATGGAAACTAAGAATAAGATTAGATTCCAAGATCATTTCCAAGCCTCCATTCTTCCCAATCTCAATTCCAGGCAACTCTATACCTAAGGTATGTGGTGTTGAACCATTGGGTCCTTCCACCCATGGTGACTAAACCCTGTTTTAATTAATATTTCATGATTTAAAGTTGATTTTACAAATCGGTTTGCTAGTATGAACAAGTCTATGAACTATGTTAAAGCTATATAAAGTTGTGACTGTTTTGCCATGTTATGAGCTATAAATCTTGGATCTATTGTAAGACTTGATGAGACGTTTTGATGTATATTGCTTGAGGGTGTTGCAAGGTATTGATTGACGGTTTTACAATGGATTTACTTGCATGATTTTATCTATAAATTTAATGGTCTTATACTACTATTTCACACCCGCCAAGTGTTTGATAAAATATCCAGTTATAGTTTCTTGAGGAATTGAAGGTCCAATGGATGTTGTATGAGCTGAATAATGTTATGGTGATTATATGATGATGAAATAATGATTGAAATATAATGGTTTGATGAGCTAGTTCTATGAAATGCTTAATCTGAAAAGGGACGGGCTCCCCTATGGAAGGTCACTTAATCTGAAAAGGGACGGGCTCCCATAAAGAGAGCCACTTAATCCAAAAAGGGATGGGGTCCCGTAAAGAAGGTCACTTAGTCCAAAAGGGGATGAGCTCCCGTAAGGAAGGTAGATCCAAAAGGTCTTATGTTATATCGGTTAAGGCTTCTTTACACATTTATATTATGATCTATGTAAGATGAATGATTTGCAAAGCATGACTTACTTAAGAGTTGGTTATACATGTTATATTGTTATTATGCTATCTATCGGTTATTATTGTGTATTTTGATTATGATGCCTATGTCTTGTTGCATTGTATCCCACATACTTAGTACATTCAAATGTACTAATGCATACTCTATGCCTACATTATATCACTATGCAGGAACCGGAGCTCCATTTGGTCATCCTCCTCCTCCACGTGGCTAGTGGTATCTATTCAAGTTAGTTGGTGAGTCCTTATGTGTGAGGGATATATCTATCTTCTTAATCTATGTATTAAAGACTATCCTTGTTTTTGGTATGCTTTTACTATGAGGGTGAGCCCAGTTGCTTGTCTTGGTCCCCGTTAAGTCCTATGTTAGAGGTGTTGTTGGGCGAGTTATATATTATACTTGTGCTTTGACTTACTTATGATATTTAAGCTATTTAAATATGAGTATCTCCCATTGTCCCAATTCCTCTTATTTATATTTCTTACATTGTTTTTTATTGCTTCCGTGACCAAGGATGTGTAATGATATGCTATGAGGCTTGTTTGGGGTTCCTTCGGGTTCCCTATTCGCTGGTCACGTCTAAGCCCTAGGCTTGGGTAGTGACACATATCTAACTTCAAAAAGTTGTCTTGGGAATGTCACACTCCCTTACCCTCAATTGATGATAATCAGAATGGAGGTCAATCTTTAAGAAGTGTGTAGCCCTTTGCAATTGGTCAAACAAGTCATCAATCTGTGTCACTAAATATTTCTTTATGATGGTTACCTTATTCAATTGCTGATAGTCAATACACATCTGAAGTGACCCATCATTCTTTTTCACAAATAAGATAGGAGCATCCCAAGATGATATACTTGGCCTGATAAAGCCCTTCTCCAACAAGTCCTTCAATTGATCATTTAACTTTTTCAATTCAGTTGGTGCCATATGATAGAAAGGTATCACACATATGAAGTTGCATTTTTGATATCATGCACAGATTTTGAGATATATGGAAATTATAATTATGGGCATTTCTGAGGCACATTTTCGGGCACTTTTTGGGGTGTTTCACCCTTTCCCCAAAAACTCAAACAAAAGGAGGAGGATGGTAAATTCAAAAATTTCCTCTCAATGTTAAAGTAATTTTCCATCAACATTCCCTCTATTGAAGCATTGGAGATAATGCCCGGGTATGCTACATACATGAAGTATTTAGTGACGAAGAAGCACAAGGTAAGCCAAGAGCTTTCACAAGAGCTCCAACATTGTAGTTCTATTACCACTAAGTCCTTGGTTCATAAAAGGGAAGATTTAGGTGTGTTTACCATCCCTTGTACCATTGATGATGTAGAGTTTGAAAGAGCATTGTGTGATCTGGGAGCAAGTATTAATTTGATGCCTTCTGTGGCATTTTAAAAGCTTGGTTTGGGTTCTCCTACTCCTACAAGAATGAGGTTATTAATGTTGGATAGAACAATCAAGAAAATGGAGGGGAATACTTTTTGATGTGTTGGTGAAAGTTGAAAAAATTATATTCCTAGTGGATTTTGTAATTCTTGATTATGAAGTCAATTTTGAGGTCTCTATTATCTTGGGAAGACCATTTTTGGCCACAGGGACCGCCTTGGTGTATATAGATTACGGTCAACTCAGATTTAGGGTGAATGATGAAGAAGTGGTTTTTGACATCCGCCAATATATGAAGATTCGAATGAACTACAGAGTGAAGTTTGGGCTGTTGGGAATTCTAAGTACTCAAGATGACTAAGTCGTACTGCGACATTAAATTAGATGCTACTTGGGAGGAAACCCAAGCATTTTCATGTCTTGACTTGATTGGGAGTATATTTTCAGTGTTTGATTTTTGAGTTGATTGGTTGTTTGTGTTTTGATTGTTAGATTTGGACATTGGATTTGTTTTATTTTGGATGATGGTATGTTTTGATAAGAATATATAGGTGTTAGACAAGAATTGTAGATTTGCTGAGATTTATATCTGAAGCAGTCTCTACGATCAGGATTATGACTCGTATTGCACTTTACGAGTCATAGACTTGCCTCGTAGAGAGTTAGAGTGAGCAGGAGTAAAAGTAAACTCCATCTATGAGACAACTTTACGATTTGTGGCCCACACTATGAGATGTGAATGGGGTTCCTAAAACCCCAGGTATGTTTTCAAATTTTTCTAAGTGTTGGGCGATCTACGAGAATAGGACCTACGAGTCTTAGACCTAGCTACGACTTGTAGTCGGAGTTTCGTAGAACCAGCTCAGTAATTTTTGAAGGTAAACCCGTTAATATATAAATAGGGGCCAAAATTATTTTGACCCTATATTTAACCCTAATTACCGAGGATTACCCGATCTCTTTCCCTAAATATTTCCCTGATCAATTTTCCGGCACTCGAACACAATTTTTGGAAAGCAAATTTTGGCCAGTAAGATTTTGTCATTATTCAGTCTGTTTTTCTTCATCAAGTTCATCTACACACTTGGTATGGTTCTTGATTTAATTTACACTCTTAAAATTGTCATGTTTGTGACTGATAAGGTTGATGATTATGCATGGGTTTTTATTTAATCTTGCTATTTTTGCTTAAATGTGGGTAGTGAATCAGAAACTAGGGTTGCCATTTGTTGAATCAATTGTTTAGGCCTAAGTTGACTACTATATGGTTGAATTTGCGATGAAATTCCTATGATAGCATGTTCTTCACTAGTGTAGATAACCGTTAGTGAAATATACATGTGAATTGATTTCCAATCAAATACGAGCATGATCATGTTTAGGCCATATTGATTTAGTCGGAACCATAGGTAAGTGAATTCATATTGTACCAGTCAACTCATGTTCTAAATGACCATTTATATGGTCGAATGCTTGTTTTGTGTGATATGGGGATGATGACATAGGTAGAAGTTTAAATGAGTTGGGGAAGGATGAATGATTGCATTTTGATTACTAAATCCTTTTTTGATGGGGTAAATTTTTGTTTTGTAATCATGTTTAGGGTACGAGTTGACTTGTGCTTAGTATATTAGTGTTCATGAACTAGCTTCGATGCTGATAGATTAATATTTACCTTGTTTGTAAAGTCCGTGTGATGAGTTGAGGAATTCTAAGTACATACTATTTCTTGTTATGAGAGTATTTTACGACTTGTAGATGAGTCTACGAGTCATAGTTGCCTCTTGTAGGAAGTTACAATGACATAAAATTTTTGTGTACTTATCATACGAGACCATTCATGAGTCATATATCCTTCTATGAGTCGTAGATAGGTCTCATGGACTCATGCCTGTATTCATTTATCTTCCTAGAATTCTATACGAAACCTATTTACGACCCATAACCCAAATTATGAGTCGTAACTCGGTCTCGTATATGGTTCCAATATTCATTTTTGTTTAACTCTTCTAGTTTATAGGAATCCAGTATGACTCGTAGTTCTAACTACAAGTCATACCTAGTCTCATATCACTTATTTGCAACTGATCCAAGTTAATTTTCTTATGTTTCTTGTTTTCATTTGTTGCTTGTTGGGGCTTATGGTGGTGTGTTTATTGCTTATTCTTCAAGTACCATGGCACCTAAAGGAAAACACTTAAAGATTGAGGCATTTAGGAGATAACACCTTAAAGAGACCACTGATGAGGAACGTTCGGGTAATGATCAGACCCAACTGAGTGGGCTTGTAGAGGTGTGTGATACTCAGCCTGACCCAGCAGTGACTTGACCACTGAAGAGAGCAGTAGAGCTGGACAAACTTAAGCGCAGACCACTAGTCCTTCCCAGTCGGAGGAGAGAGGCGGAGATGAGAGTGATGACGGTTCTCCACAAATGACTCATTCTGGCATAGAGTGTAATTCAGAGGCTGGCTACCTAGATGAAGGAGATGCCTAACCCTCCGTTGCCCCATTAGTTTCTCAAGCACCGAATCGTACTCATTGGTGGCCTATCGAGGGCATGAAGGCCATACATAATCAAGGCTTACAGCCAAAAGGGCAAGGAAAGATTGCACAGGCAATTTACGAGGAGCCTCAATTGATTGGTACTGGATTGAGCCGTGTCCTAGGACTAGAGGAAACAATGACACGGCATGGGCTCAGGTGGTTGGCCGATAAGCTCGAACACTATGCCTCGACCTTGGTTCGAGAATTTTATGCAACTTATGCAACCACCATTCTCTGTGATCTTCCCAAAGGGAAGAAACCTCTCGAGCAGCCTAGATTTAGCGAGGTTCTACTTAGAGGATGAGGGGTCAATATTTTGGAGGACATGATTCGGCAAGTGCTTTTTAGTCTCGAGTACCGAGCTCTAGAGTCGACAGTCGATTTTGATCATAGATTGCGACAGATGAGAATAACATTGATTGTAAAGGATTCGGTACAGAGAACAGACTTGTTGAGACAGGTTTCTGGACATATTGTAGAGATTGGTCAAGAGCCTACCTGGGTCACTACATATTCTGAGCCCATTGTGAAGTCTTCACTCTTCTTGCTCACCAAATTTTTGTGGGCAATTATCAGATCTTGCATCCGACCCACGCTAACAGATAATGCATACATTGGAGCGAGCGATTTTGGTAGCCGACTTTCTCTCTGGTTATGATATTGATTAGGCTCGACTTATCACAAAATAGATTCATGAGTTCGTGCTCAAGAGGGCCACTTGTAAGACATTCCAAATTTTGATCTACAAACTCTGCATGGAGTCCCAAGTGTAGATATTATATCATCAAGAATAGATAGTAGAGGCCCTACACACTCTCGATCCCATCATGATTAAGGCTGATGAGAACCCCATGGCACTCCAAAGGACACAACCTCCTCCTATGCTTGATACATTTGCTCCAGAGCCACCAAAAGAGGGTTCGACGGCTGCCCCCACTACCATTCCAGGTGCTACTACTGAGGAGAGACCCCAGCAGCTGGAGGTGGTCGTTACTGAGCGAGGTCCCCCTTTAGTTGCTCCTACATAAGAGGCTTCTACATCACAAGTTCCCACACCAGGCATGGTTCACATGTCTGCTATTGCTTTTTAGACCATGGCGCATAGGATATCCTGGAACGAGGCACAGTTGTCTCGGCTTATACAATAACATAATTCATGGGTTCGGCAGACAATTACAAACTCAGAGGCTCGATGTAAGGCATTCACCATTTCTATGGTTGAGGAGCGTATTATGAAAGTAGATGCTCGCATTGATGCCTTTGAGGATCGAGTGCAGAAGAGACTAGCCGAGGCCCGACCATCAGGTTTGTCAAGCATTAGGGAGGAGATAGAAAAGTGTAAGTCTGATTTGACTTCTTCATTAGTGGCTCCAGTTCCAACTCCCGAGGATACATATTCGGAGCAGCTATTTGATCTTTTTGCTTTTGAGGACCACATACAACTTTCCCATAGGGGGTGACCCCTTATTAAGGATGATGTCCCAGAGAAGAGGTGTGTGCATTAGAAGACCTCTAAGGTTGACGAGGAAGAGGTAGAGGATGAGCTTGAGCAAGTATTGAGGATGTCGAGAGAAGAAGAAGAGTGAAGAAAAGCCTAGAGAAGGATAGATTGATGGATATTGGCTCATCCAGTGCGGTTGTATGCAGACTACCCCGCCCGAGGGAGATGATCAGAAAAAACCCGAGCCTGGTGCTTAAAAACCAAGATATGTTTGTTTTTTGATCCCTTGTATTTATTTTGATTTTGATATTGTACATTGAGGATGACGTACAAATTTTTCGATGGGGTATGGGTAGCTATGGACTAGAGTGAAGTCTGAGTAGCTTTTAGTCCATAAATACCCCAAATTTTTATCCTGAGATTTTCTTGCCTGTGTTCTTTTTTCTCATGGATATTTTAATTTTTATTGAACTGGCATATGTAGGATGTCATAGATAATTTTGTAGTATATAATAGTTGAACTTATGACATGTATCTTATTTTTAATATTTTATGAAATATTTTTAAAATTGGTGCTCATCAACATTTTTGAGTAGTTGTTATATTGCAACCATTCATGTTTGAATGATTTGGCAATATTTATTCTGATAAAGTAAGGGAAATTTGATACATAAAGCATCAACTGTGACTCTTTGTTGGCTATGTATGCAATACCATATATGTGTGAGTTGATTTTGTTATGTTCTTGCATAGTGTGCTGATTCAGAACTTGCCCTGTTACACTAAGTTGGGCTGGAGATTATATGGACTAGGAATATATCTTAGGCCCTTGTTCTTTGAATTAGTCCACTTTTGCCTAAACTGAGCAGCCAAATGAGAAATTCATCCCTTGATCCAAATATTTGAACCTTACATGTACCATTTCTGTCTTAATACCTTATTAGGCCAGCCTTGTTTAGTGAAATACCTTCAGATTTCCCTAGTCTATCCTTGAGCATTATGAACCTTGATTTATGCAAAAAGCCTAAGTTGAGGGTGGCTACCAAAAGTTGCCCTGGTTTGGAGAATAGATGTTGTGCATTTTGATATGGGCTAAAAGTCTAAGTTGAAGTGGCTAATATGAGGGTAAAATAACAAAAATGAGGTGGTGAGTTGGGAATAGAAAGAAAAAGAAGAAAATCATGTACCGGGTGAAAGAAAAAGAAAAAGATGCCTTAGATTGAGTTGAATAAGCAAAATGATGCATGAAAATGAGGCAAAAGCTAAAAATGAGAAGAAAGTACCCGGAAAAGCTTGAATATGAAGAAGAAGGAGAGAATAAGGTGGAAATGATTGAGTGTTAAGGTGAAAGTGTCAAAAAACATGGTTCAAGTTTGGCCTTTAGTTACTAATTGTCCAAAATGCCATACCAAAGCTCCATGAGTCTCCGCTACCAGTTTATAAAGTCCTAAAGTGATCCTAGCCCAATTAGTCAAAAGTCTGGGTCATAAGTATGTGGGCAAGCCTATGGTACTGGTCATCATGTATGAATGTTGTTTGTGAGAGTGAGTATGCTTGCACAATCCCATAGTTAAATTCTGAAATCGTCATTGAGTGTTTAAAAAGGGACATCTTTCTTGTGAGAGCATTTGCATTGCATTGTCAACATTATACTTGTCAGTGATTGTGGATTATTGATATTCCTTTGCTTGACACAATTGTGTTGTCAAATGCATCAATATGATTTGGTATGCTAAATAGCTACATGATCCTATTTTGAAAATGCTGATATGGGTACCTAAGTTGGATTTGAGTATGGTATATGCCATTGGGTTGATTGCTATGTGTTAATTTATTATCTACATAGATTGAGTCATCGTTGGACAAGAAACAATGCTAAGTTGAGTGTGTTGATGTACTATCAAAGTACAACACATCAATCACCTAAAACTTAGGTTTTGTGTGTTCTCAACATGACTTTTATAGTTTTTATGTGTTTTTGTGTTTGTTTATGCAAGAAAAACAGGTATAATTTTGGAGAAAGTAGCAGGCTTTTGCTTATTTTTTAGGACATATGAGACTTTCTATGTGTTGTAGCTCAGTTTGCGAGTCATAGAGGTGGTCCTTAGAGATTTCTAGTGCTTAAAGCGCATGATCTGATAACTTGAAGGGTAGCCTCACGAGACCCAGTTACGACCCATACTACCCTCTACAAGTCATATGGAGGATGTTCCATAGTGATTTCTAGTGTTGATTGAATTTGGACCAAGAAGTATAGATGAAGACTATGAGAGGTTAATACGAGTCATAGAAAAAACCATGACTTATAATGGTGTTTCATGTCAAAAGTCTGATTACGGCTCATAACTTGAGTTAGGATTCCTAATTGCGACCCATATTAGGCCGACTAGATTTTCTAATTAATTTAGGGACTTATTCGTAATTACAATATATAGTATATTTTAGGGTTTTAACAAGTTTTACACAGATTACAAAGAGCACGAAATTTTAGAGCATGTTTTAGGATTTATCTTTGGATACAAAACATTGGAGATTAGATTCACTTATGGATTCATTACATCGTTCAAGCTTATGATCCTAAATACAATGTGGGTTTTGCTATTCTTCAATCTCTTTGGCTAAGTGCTTAACTATGTCTTTAATATTCATTGTTACATTTGCCTAAGCTATGAGTAGCTAAAGCCACAACTTGGGGTTATGAGAACCATGAAAATCTAACTTAGAAAACCTGGATTATTTGCAATTCTTGAGTTGGGTATTTGCATGTATTAGCCATTTCTCTTCATTTTGCTTGTTATCTAATAGTGGCTAACATTAGGTCCCGCCTAGTGTCATGATCCCGATCCAGGTAGTGATGAATAGGAAAAGGGAATGGTTAACAGAATTCGATGATGCGTTCTCATCTAATCAACTGAACCCGGTCAAGGAGAAGTTGACAGGGACAATAGATAATGGTTAGTTTGGCATGTTATGGAGATCGGCCAAGTCCCATAGTGAAATTTGACCTTCACCTTTAGAAGAGGGCTAGAAGAACTTAAATTAACATCCTGCATGCAATGTCCTAATTAAGAGTTGTTTTATCGGAGTAGATTAAGTTAGTGAATCATGGGGAACACAATTACCCAAGTTACTCTCCAATTTAATTGTCCCTCATTTTTATATGTTTAGTTTAATTCTCTACTAATCATTGCGAACCCCCCTCTTTTAGAGAATCAAGTAGTTGATGTTTGAATTGATTATTGGTGAACCAAGTTGCAAAAGTCCTGTATTCCATGTGGGATTTGACCTAAAATTGGTTAGGTTTTTTATTGTGATGATCGCTTTAACCTTGAAATAGAGGTTTATCTTGAGTGTTCAGCAGGCTACACCTAAGGTATGTGGCTAATTTGTGAATCCCTTTCACCCACAAAGTCCTTTACTAAAATGTTTTACCTTTTCTCTAAGTTTCTTGATTACTACCATGTATACTAATGTCTTCATGATGTATTTTGCCTATAATGTCACCATACAATTATTTGCTAAGTGTTTTCATGTGTTTTGGGTTGATGGTAATAACCCAAATGATTTGGGTTTTGAATGAAGATGAGTGGGCTATAGATGCATATTTTATAAGCATATTACTCCTATGATCATGCATGACTCTTATGACTTACAAGTTTTCCCAACTAATGATTTGGCTTACTAAGTTTGAAGTCAATCTTTGCATATGATGATAAGGAAGGCATAAAAGATAGGTTTTAAGTTAATGTTTTAACAAAAATATAAATATGTCAATAATGCCCTAAATGATATTTATGATGGTCCCTAAGATGAAAGGACAATTCTCACTTGGTGGTTTCAATGTTTTAAGCTACTCGTGAGATTGCTACTTATTATTCAAGTGTCATTATTTGACTATGTTTCTATTCACAGGATTTTTTGGGATGCCTTCGAACCGAATGAGGCATTGAGGTAGGGTTCGGTAAGGGAACCTTAGAAGAAACCCTTTGTCTTATTAACCATGTGTCACTACAGGAGCCCTTGTAGGCTAGGCTAGTGGATCCATGTGGACCATTTATGTTATAAGATGATTCATGCTATGTTATGGAGTTCCACCAGTAAGTGGACTTCCCATGCCAACATAATGGGTTATGTTGGATTCCATGTAGTATCCAAAATTGTCTTACATGTTGGTTACGGTCCATTCTCGCAAAAGTATGATATTGATGCCTTCATTCCATCGCATATGTTTCATTTAAACATTACTTTTACTCATATTGAACATTATTTATTGTGCATGCTTAAGCTCATATAAATGCTCTCTCTACCATTCCATGCATTGAAGTCATCAACTTATGAATAATAGTATTACAGTTTTATATTCGCATTGCATCTCACATACTTAGTACATTCCAAAAGTACAAACACATATTTGCCTACATGATGTCAACATGTAGGGATAGGTGCTCCACCTTCCATGGCTTATGGCCGACGCTTCAAGACTATGTTTGTTGTAGTGAATTCTTAGTTCGGGGCCCCACCTATTTCCTTTCATGCTATGGACTTTCTGGACATGATGTATATTTTTGACCTTTTAAATTGGAGATTTTTACTTTCTATGTTTAAATTTAGAATCTTTTCTATTTGAGGAAAATCCACCGTTTATTGGTTCCCATTCACTCATGTTCTAGATGGTATGTTATGGACGTTAATGTATGTTTTGAGATGCTCCTTTTTCTATAATGATGTCCCATAGATCTTATCCCATTTATTTATGCAAAATGTATGAGTTTGTATCTATGGATGCTTAATATGCTAAGATGGCTTGGATGAGGTGCCTACGAGTATCCCATTCATCATGTTATGACTAGGCCCTAGGATTGGGTCATGACAACTGATGAAATGCCCCAAGAATGTGTTTGGGAAATGCTTATAATCGTAATTTTCATATATCTCAAAATTCGTGCTTGATATCAAAAATCCAACTTCATATTCTTGATTAGGGGAAAAAATTAAGTGGGAAATAGATATAATCCAAATTTTAGAAGACCCGTAGAAAAAAAGATTTTCGCAAAATTTTTGAAAACAAAGAGGGTATGCGATGGTTCCATGATGTGGACCTGTTGCGGAGCAGTGTTAGCACTTCCTTAATTTCCATTTCGGCCTAAGGGCATTAGGGTCATGGCCCCATTCCCACTTATGCATGAAAACACCTATACTTATCCAGTTTTCAACTCCATATCACTCAAAAACCCTCTCTAAAACCTCTCAATCGTTTTATCAAAATTCTCATCCAAATTCAAGTGTGTTAAGCTTAATCCAAGATCTCAAGAACTCTATTCAGGCTTCAAATTTACATTAAGAAAACCTAAGTTTAAGGTATGTGGATTTCAATCATAGGTTCCTTCCACCCATGGAGTCCAATAGACACTTTGTCTCAGAGCACTAGGTTATTAGATCCTCAGAGTCCAACACCTCGCGTCTATTAGAGTCTTATTCATGTTTGTGTTGTGCACCATAACTATGAGTTAGAGGCTATGAAATGTTTCCCTTCTTCATGTTTTAAGTCGTGCTATAAAGTTGAAGTAAGTTTCCCCCCAACAATTGTTCTTTCCCATGCTAGTTGATCATGTCTAACACGAGAGGAAGAAGAGCCCATGCTCCCGAGGGGCAACCGACTCATGGCGAGCTCCGGGATGCTCTTACCCTTACTAGTTTAAGATATGGCCCATCAACTTAATCAACTGGTCCAAACCCCTCACGCTCCTTCCTCGAGATCTAGAGTGAGGGACTTTATGAAGATGAACCCACCAGAGTTCTATGGGTCAAAGGTGGATGAGGACCCAGAAGAGTTTATTGATGAGATATATAAGGTATTGGCTATCATGGGTGTTAGATCGGAAGATAAGGCGTAGTTAGCAGCTTAGCAACCTAAGGGGGTAGCACAAATATGGTTTACTCAATGGAAGTAATGGAAGGGAAACAATAATGTGCTATGGGAGGAGTTTAAGGCAATTATTCTTAATCGGTTCTTCCCTCTCGAGCTTAGGGATGCCAAGATGGTGGAGTTCATGAATTTCAAGCAAGTATCAATGGGTGTTATGGATATTCTCTATGTTCAACCAACTCTCTAAGTATGCTCCTCACTTGGTTGCCAACCCAAAGGCTAGAATGAACAAGTTCGTGATGGGTGTCTACGATTTGGTGAGTGAAGAATGCTGGTCTGCTATGTTGATTAATTATATGGATTTGTCCTGCCTCATGACTTATGCCGAACAACTTGAGGGTGAGAAGCTTAGGAAGAAGAGGAGTGGAGAGTCCAAGAGGGCTTGGTTTGAGGATGACCGATTCCAAGAAGGTATTGAGTTCTAAGGCCAAGGGTCTTCTAGTGTTCCAGACAAGAGGTTTGCTATGGAAAGAATGGGTAGACCAAGGCTTCAAGGTGGTGATGGTGGATTGAGTTTTCCAAAATGCCTAAAATTTGGAAAGCATCATCATGGAAACTGCTTAAAGAATTCAAGTACATGTTACGAGTACGGGAGAGTCGGCCACAAACTTATTGATTGCCCTTACATTGGAACAAGGGCAAAGGGGGTCGTCCTCAAGGTCAAGGTGGTCATGTGAATAAAGAGGACCAAGGTGGATATATTGATCAAGGAGGTGCTTCAAGACATAATCATTTCTATACTCTTCAAAGGGAGGCAAGGGGTTCATGAGGCGCCCGATGCTGCTACCGGTATGTCAAAGTTTCCATTTTGTTACTACTGGGATTCATGTGTGTTCCGGATTGTTATATGGACTTTTGGTGTCTATCCCATTAGTGAGTCTAATGTTACTAGAAAGGTCTATGGAAATTGTTCCGTGGTCATGTTGCATTTAGGTCATGACTTATGATTGTGTTGGATTAGATGTGGTGAATTTTGATGTTATTCTTGGGATGGATTGGTTACATGCATATTGTGTCTCCATTGGTTGTAGAATCTATAGGGTCAAATCCCAATTCCAAGTTAAACCAGTCTTTGAGTAGTAGTGAAGGGATAAGTCCATCTCTTATCTTAAGGTACAATTGGTCTCTATGGGTTGCCTTTATCTTCTTGCAAGAGTTGGGGGTGTTGAAACTAAGTTATTTCTATTGAGTCAATTTCGGTGGTCAATGAAGTCCTTGATGTCCTCTTCAATATTTTGAATTTGGGGTGGTGTCTCTTGGTTTGGCTTATGCACCGGTTATGACTATAGGTCTCATGAATAGGTTTTTTAATCCCTACCTTGTTATGTTATGGTGGTTCTTGGTAAAGATGTGTCATGTTCTTTCCGAAAGAGATGAAAAGTTTGTGAATCGTTTGAGGGTGATGTTGTTATTTTCTAAGGAGGTGAGGTTGGATGAAGTGCGAAGGGTGGTGTGGTGGCTTTGATGGTTCCAAGCATTCTTTGGTTGAAGAGGCCTAGTTAAGTAAGGCCTTGATCCCCATCTTGATAGAGTTGGAGGTCTTAGTAAGGGATGGTAAGGCGGAGGTTTTCTCCCAAGGGGGAGATGGTGACTTTAGATACTAAGGTAGCCTATAGGTGTTTGTATTGATTGTGTGGTTCACTTGGAAGTCCTACCCATGAAGGGTGTGGTCCGGAAATCAAGAAAGAAAATTACGTTTATGGTTTGAGGGTTCTGATAAAGTGTTGAGGAAGATTGGTAAGGTTGCATGTAAATGGGAATTGCCTATGGATATGGACATGGTTCGTCCAATTTTTTATGCTTCTAGGTTGAAGGGATGTGTTGGTGACTCAGTGCTATAGGATTCTTTGGAGTTGTGGGTGTTGTGGAAGATAAGTTGGCTTAGGTGGGAATATTGGATGATTGGGTGGAAAGGTTGATTGATAAGGATGTAGTGTTCGTCAAAGCCAGTTTTGGAAGAATCGTGTAGTAGATAGTGTCTCTTTGGGAGCCGGAGTGGGCATGGAGATGTAATATCCGTCCCTCTTTCACTCTATTCAAGACCAAGATAACAACTGACACCTTCATGTGATTTCACATCCTAAGTTTAGCCCTCATGTCATTGTATGCATTTATGTCTACGTTGACCACTTCGTGATGATTTGACACTTATATTGAGATTTTTGAAATGATGTTTAAGTGCATTGTTGAATCCTTACATGGGATGAAATTATCTTATTTACATTTCTTGTATACGTTTTCTTTGATATTCGGGGGTGGATGTTCCCAAGGGGGAGATATTGAAACGACCCCAAAAAGTGGCCGAAAATGTACCTTGAAAATGCCCGAAATTGTAATCCCGATTGAGGGTCAAATTGACTGGGGAGTGGGTCTAACCCTGATTTTAGAGCGAATGATTCACAATTTTAATTTTTCAAGATTACAAAAAAACTCTGGGCATTCGCGCCCCTTGCATGATCGCCAAGGGCGCGCCCCTATGTAAATTTTGCACAGTTTTTCATTGTCCAGTCCAAGGCTTTTGGGTCTTGGGACTAAGCCTGCTCATGCATGAAAATACCTATACTTATCCTTATTTCATCCTCATATCATTCCATCCCAAATACTTAGACAATATTTTATCTCCAAATTTCAAGTCCCAAAACTCAATCCGGATCAAAGGATTTCACTCAAAGCTTCAAGTCTCCATCTCCAATCTTCATCAAGGAATTCTTCAAAGTCAAGGTATATGGGTTTGTTTCATGGGTTCCTTTCACCCATGATGCCCAAGCTTCCTTTCTCCTAAAATTGAATGATTTAAAGTTGATTTACTCATGGGTCTTACTTATTATGAAGTTTACTACACACTATGTTGGGGTTTCATGAAATTGTGATTGCTTTCGTATGCTTTGAGCTGTGAATCTATGGTCTAATGTGAGATTTGATGAAGGGTTTTGATGTATATTATTTGAGGGTGTTACCAAGTATCTATTGATGGTCTTACAATGAATGTTTTTGCATGATTTCACTATTGAATTGTATGGTTTTACACTACCATTACAAACTTTTTAAGTTTTTGATAAAATGTCTGGTTATGGTTTCTTGAGGACTTGAAGGTACAATGCATCTCTTATGAGTTGAATGAGTTTATAATGATGAAAGGAAGGTATATACATGTGATTCAATCATGTAAAGCACCTATGGTATTGCGACTGAATTGTTGGGTTCTCATGTTGTTACGTTCTTTGGAATCATTGATGAGTTATTGAGTCCTTATGCTAAGGTTTATGCTCTTTTGAATTGTGAAGCCTACTAGAAGTGGTTATGAACTATGTTATAAGCTTTATTCTCTAGTACAAGGCCAATTTCTACTTGTAGGAGTTATGAACTATGTTGTCCTCCTTACCCTCATGTACGAATCAATGCTACTCACTTACTCATATATACATGTAGGGGTTATGAACTATGTCTTACTCTTTACCCTCGTGTATGATTTGAGGTTATGCAATGTACACATATGAAGAGGTTATGAACTATGTGACATGCCTCACCCTCATATGCAATGTAAGGCTATGTATTATCTCATGCTCACATGTAGGGGTTATGACCTATACTACCTTTTACCCTCATGTGCTATTCATTATCTCATTGACTACAATTACCTACTATAAGGGGTTATGATTCATGCTATATCACTCACCCTCTAGTACAAGGTATTTGGATGATCTAAGTATTTCTCATTATTATGTTAAACAAGTATACAAGTATGACTATTTAAAGCATGTTTTACTCCAAGCATTGTTCATGCATACCATGTTGCTAATATACTATCTCTTGCTATGATTATGCATTTTTATTATATTTCCTATCTCATGTTGCATTGCATCCTACATACTTAATGCATTCTAATGTATTAACGTATACTCTATGCCCACATGATATTACCATGTAGGAACTAGAGCCCCTATTGATTCTTCTCTTCGTGGCTAGCTAGATTGTTCAAGTTAGCTTTGGTGATTCCTCATGTCTGAGGACAATATCTATCCTCTCTCATGCTTATGTTTTTATTATATCTTGTATATTTGGGTTCTATGTTGTCATTACTATGAGGGTGAGTCTGGTTGCTTGTCTTGGCCCCCGCTAAGTTCTATTGTTTGAGGTGTTGTTGGATTGTATAATGTTATAAGCTTTGATTCTCTTTACTCTTATTGTTTATGATATGAAAGATGTCTCTTAGCCTTAGCTATCCCTATTTACAATCTCTTATTAATTATTTTATTGCTTCTACGACCAAGGATGTGTAATGATGTGCTAAGAGCCTTGGTTAGGGTCCCTTTGGGTTCCCCTTGCGTCGTGTCACATCTAGGCCCTAGGCTTGGGCCATGACAAATAAGGAAAAAGGTAGAATAAGGTGAAAATGACAGAGTTTGCGGCGCAAAAGTGTAGAAAAATATAGTTTTAAGGAGGCCATTAGTTACTATTTTTGTAAATATCATACCAAAGCCTCCTGAGCCTACATTAAAAGCCTAGAAAGTCCTAAAGTGTTCCTAGTCTAGTTATTTGAAGGTCTGAGTCATAAGTATAGGGGAAATCCTGTAGTATTAGTCATTATGCATGAATATCTTTTGTGAGAGTGAGTATTTTTGAACAGTCCCAAGGTTAAACATGAAATCATCATTGAGTTTCTGATAGGAGAATTCTTTCTATGAGAGCACTTGCATTGCATTGTTAGTGTTTGACTTGGTAAATAAATGTGGATTTTTGACGCTGCCTTGCTTGTCATAGTTGTTGTCATATGCAACAGTTTGCATTGGTTCTCTAAATATCTATCTGATCTTATTTTAAAAAGCTGGTGTGGGTATTTGATTTTGAATTGTATGTGATATATTCCATTAGTTGAGCTATGTGTGTCACCGTATCGTCTATGTAGATTGAGTCATCACTTAAGGACAAGCAACAATTTTAAGTTGATGGTGTTGATGTGCTTTCAAATACAACACTTCTGATGCTTAAAACTTAGGATTTTGTGTGTTCTCAATGCGATATTTGTGGTTTTATGTGTTATTGTGTTTAGATTTTGCAAGATTACAAGTTTGTTATGATTTGGGGCAAAATTACAGAAGTTGCTGATTTTTGATGATTTACGAGACCCTTTACAGATTGTGTAGAGCATTTTACGAGTCGTAGAGGATGTCTCATGACAAATTCTAATGAGGGTTGATTGTTGAAGATCAGCTCAACGAGACATGTATCTGAGTCATAGAGCATTCTATGAGTCGTATGGATAGGTTTCATAAAGAGTTCCAGTGAAGGATAATTTAATGAAGTTGAAGCCTATGAGCATGTAGTATAAGTCATGGATCAAATTATGAGTCGTAAAGTTGTGACATAGAAGAGAAGTCAAAAATCCCAGGAGCTGATTACGAGCCCCTGACTACGAGCCATAGAAGACATTGCGAGTGGTAGAGACCTTTCGTGGAGTTTGTCGACAAGTTTTTATATTTTATTTAGGACTTAATTGTAATTACAATAATAGTACTTTTAGGTTTTTTTAGAGGAGGACGTCATTATTCAGAGTTTTTAGGGTTTGTACTTGGAGAACACAATACTTAGGAGAGAAGATTGTGAAAAAACACTTGTGGGTTAATTTGATATTCAATCTTGTGATTCTCATCAATCTTGGATTTTGCTTGATTTCTATTCAATTGTTTAAGTGTTTAATTATGTTTTCTCAATTCATAATTTCTTCATCTACAAGAAACACTAGTAGCTAAATCCATAATTAAGGTTGTAGGAACCATGAAGAACTAACAAAGTAAACCGGAATAATTTATGATTCTTGGATTCGGTATATGCATGTATTAATCAATTCTCTTCATTTTGTATATTTCTAGTGGTGGCCAACATTAGAAATCACCTAGTGTTACTGACTGGACCAAGGTAGTAATGAATATAAAAAGAGATTGATTAACATGATTCGATTGATGTGTTCTCATCTAATCAATCAAACTGGGACAAGGAGAGGTTGTATTGGGACTTATAGGCAATGGTTAGTATTGCACACTATGAAGATGGGCTAAGTAGCATAGTAAAATTAACCTCTTACCTTTGACCAAAGATCTTGGTGAACTTAAATTACCATCCTGCATGCTAGAAAGAATTGAGTTATCTATTGATACTAAGTTGGGGAATCATAGGGAATACAATATCCTAGTTTCTCTCTGTTATTGATTTTCTCGCATAATAGTTAGTTTAATTCATTTTCTAATTGATCATTGCAAACCCCCCCCCACCCCATTTAGGAATTGAGTTGCTTAACTATTTGGATTTCTTACTGGTGAATTTTCTTGAGTTTACGTATTCCTTGTGGGTTTGACCCTAACCTTTGTTAGGTTTTATATCATGATAACGACCGTCTTATCCTCCGAAATGGAGGTGTAATTTGGGCGACACAATTCATCTCCTGCTCCTACTCCCACCAATGAGGCATAGGCAGGGCACAAGCTAGAAATGACAAACCCCTACCTACCAGGGCAACTATTTATGCCTTTGGCCAACAGGCCAAGGTAGCTGATCTTCGTGCCATTAGGTTGAGTCATCTATGCCAAAGCTTGTTGAGACAGCCATAGCTAAAGCTTTGAAATCATATACTGAGGCTGAGCCAAGTAGAGGGAATTGATAGAGGTACACAAGCTAAAGATGGATAGGCTTGAAATGATGATTGTTGACAATGGAAAGGAGTTGTCCAACTTGACGGATAGTGTGCCAGCTATAGGGAAGGCAGGTGGTGGAAGTGCCGACATGATGACTTTAAAAGATGATTTTGATTCATTAAGAAGGAGATGGTAGTTGTTCGATCTATAGATTTGAGCATTTGTTTTGGCAGGCTAAAAGATCTACTCAAAGTAGATATGATTGTTGTCATCGATGATGAGTTGAATGTGAATATTTTGGGTGAAGGAGGTGAAGAAATCAAGGAGGTCAGCACCCTGGAGTCTGACGAAGAAATAGTAGGAGTAGACCCCAGCCAAGAGGACCATAAGGAGCTAGCATGGGTGGAAGTAAAATCATGGATACTATGAAAGTAACATCTCTTCTAGACAAGTCCATGATAGGTACATTTAGTGTATGTGAGCCTGAACCCATAAGGCCTTTGATTGTTCTTGCGAGTACACAGGTAGATGAGGGCATTAATGCGCCCATGATAACTTCTCCAGCTCCACCACCACCACAACAGGATTGATTTGGACTAAGGGGATTCTCATACTCATTTCTTACTTTTATTCTTGAATTCTGTCATCCCTTGCACATTGAGGACAATGTGTTTTTTTGTTTTGGAAGGGGTGAGCATGTGGAGTTTCCCATATTTTGGATGATAATTACTTTATGTTTTTTCTATGAGTTGGATGAGACAGTGGGGTGTATTTTGATTTTGTTGATGAATGTCCAGACAATTTTAATAGAGTAGTATATATTTTGCTATTTTACTTTTCTTATTTTTGAGTTGAATGGATGAATAATTACAAAAGATGTCATTGAATTTTGGCAAATCCTGTGCATATGTGAAAAGTCATTCTAATGCTAATATTGTTTCTCTAATCCTTAGCAATCCGAGCATCGATGATCCATATCATTGGTTCATATGGTGTCATAGATGAAGAGCACGTACTCACTCAATAATTAGTTATTTTCTTGATAAATCAATCCATGCATGGATTTGATGTATCTTAATTTACTATGTGAGCTATTGAGCTTGGATATGCGATTATCAAAAATTGCAAAGTGTGTTGCCATAGTTTAAATGTAAATACATTTTGCCAATCGGGATTAGGAAATTTGTTGAAAGGCATGTTTTGCAACATCTATAACTTGCCCAGTTTTTTTTGAGGAGTAACTTGGTTTATTCCAAATTAGGATAGGACCTTAGGCCTTCTCTAGTTCCATTGAGTCCATTTTGACCATATTGACATCTATTGACAATGAATTGGGTCACTAGTTAATCCCTTTGAGGCTTGATCCTTTTTTTGATAACCATGTAACATTGACTCATATTTGTAAAAAATAATTCCTTCTTTTACCTTACCAATCCCTTCTTGAGCTTGAACTGCGCTATGTGGTGACCAAAGGCCATGTTGGGAGTGTTGGTAGAAAGAGGTAGGGGGGTGTGTTTCTCATGAAAAAGTCAAGGAAAGGCAAACGATAAAGAAAGAAAAGCGAGAAATCCTAGAAATGTATGAAAGTGAGGAAAATGTTGAAAAGCTAAAAAAGTTGAACAAAAAAGAGTTGCTGAAAATAAAAAAATAAAAAAAGAGGACCCTCTAAATTGTGAAAAAGAGTGCATAAAGGGGAAACACTTAGGATGATAAGTGAAAAGCAAAAAAGGTGTCAAAATGGGGAGAAAACAAAAGGACCTTTGAACATGAAAAGAATGTGTAGGCTTTAAGGAGGGATGAGCCACTACTATACATATTCTATCCTACCCAACCATAACCCTACATTACAATCCTAACAAAGTCCTTTGGGATCTTAGTCCGTAAGAAAGTCAAGTGAATTCCAATTGAGAAAAAAGGCAAAAACTATGGGTTGAAGCTTACATGCTACTTCTCAATTAGGAGAGTGAGAGTTGAAGAGATCCTTTGGAAATAATGTTATAATCTTGTGTTTTCAGGATCTTCTTTGGCATGAGGGAAAACGGTGATGTCTTTAGGTAGTGATCAATAGCTACACGAGCAATTGTGAGCATAGCCATGTTTAGATTACTTTTGGGTCATCTCTTGAGACTTCAAAATCACGTACCTGGTTTGTGGAAGTTTAAGAGGGGATGGAAAAGGTGGAAATGTACGTGTTTCTCCCTATGGCCCTATTTTTAAGATCTGAAATTTGATAGATTGATGCTTGATTTGCTTAAGGGCAAGCAAAGGCTTACGTTGGGGTTGTTGATGAATCCATATTTCAAACACTTTTGGGGATAGTTTGCAAAGAAACATTGTCCTTAGTGTACTATTATTTCCAATCTCTAACAAATATGCATGTTTTATGTCAGGAAATGGAATTAAAAGTGCACAAATGGACTACACTTGACAAATCTTGGAAAGGGTGCAAAAGTGTTAAAAAGGCAGAGCAAAGCAGTGTCGCCTAGATATTCAGTGATCCGCCAAAAATTTAGAGAGGCTACCTAGTATTATAGCAACCAAGGTTCAACCCCAAGTCAAGAAAGCGATCAAAATTGATATCGCAAAACATATTTGGTGCACTACCGAATGGCTCAAAAAACTAGCTAAAGTTGTTGTATTCAAAGTCCCAAAATCATAAAAAGAAAGAAATGAGATAGTGACTTGGGTGAATTGCCAAATTGTATCGGTAGAGTGAAGAACCATCACCCAATGTTGTCGAAGAACAATCCTTAAGAGGATGCAGAGAAAAGTGGTCAAAAGCATATTCGACGCATCGCTGAGCACGGCCTTGACCACTGAATGGCAATTTGTAGCACAAACTCTCAGACTTTTGAACAAACTATTTAAGTAAATCAAAAAGGATATTGTACATCATATCATTTTTCTCAGTTTTACAGAGAGAGTAGTACGTAGAATATTCCTTCTTTAGAGTACAAAGGGTTAATAGGGTTTTCAAGCATTGGAGAAGCAAAACTTAAGTAGATTGGCTGGTGATATTCAACTATTTTCTATCTAATCTTGTTACTCATGACTTCAGCTGCCATTGATGGTATTAAATCTCTAATTTCTAGCATGTGTGGCTAAAAACCCATGTTGGGGGTGTGCTATTGATATGGATTCTTGATTTATTTGTTGGGTCTTTGGTATTTTGACTTATTTTTGTTGATTTAAGTGAATTTACATCCATTCCTATGTTTAATCTGTAGTTTCAAGGTTGCAAAATTGGGGTTTAATTTAGATCTCTTATTATTGCTTTAACCAGAATGATTACAATGTGGAATAGATGTAATGGCTAGAAACTTTCCAAGGTTTCAATGGAATTTTATAGCTATAGTTTTAATGGACATGGTATTAAGGTTCTTGCTAAGACTTCTTAGGCTAAGAATGTCCTTGGAGGTCTGCATATGATATCGTAATCAAATCATACGAAACACTCATGTGTCGTAACGGAACATGGAATACAAGCAACCTAGCCTATTCACTCATTATCAACTAAATTAGTCAAATATTTAGACTGAGTTGGTAGATCGAATCCTATAGTTGCACATCACTAACATCTTCCCTAATTTTTGGTTCAATTTGTTATTTAGATATTGTATAGTTTAATTTTGACTTTAATAATTGCAAACTACCTAGATCCTATAATTTCTTAGTTCAATGAACCACTTCAATTTGTGAACCATGATTTCCTGTGCAATTCGACCCTAACCTCTAACTTGTATTATTATACTGATGACGACCGCCCTTGCTTCCTTTGAGTTGCAGGGTTGAGTGACATCATAATGCTCAATTGCACTATGGCTATAGTGATTCCTCCAGTTCCACGACGGAGATGATTACTATGATAAGACCTGATGCGAGCCCATGCAGCGCATATGGATTTTTCAAGTACCCATGGGACTCTTGTCGATGTCTCACTTAATCATATAGATGGTGTCATGGGTCTTACCTTGCTAGCTGGACTGGGTAGGTAGTGGGGCACATGGTTATATGCGACAGAGAAGTATCATGCATTGCATTCACATGAATCCTCATCCTTAGTATATTATTTTTTTCATGATAGGATGTTGTTTAGAGTTTTGTACATTTCTTGTACTACCGATGGTATGGGATGTCGATTAATTTTGTTTTCTTATATATGTACTGTTTGTGATTGTTTTGCAAGAATTGATATTTATAGTTGGTGTGATTGTTCTCTTGAATTTGAGTGTGTGGCCGACTAGGTTGGTTCGAACTAGTTCTTGTGTTTTTAGATTACCTTAGACTTCGTAGTTATTCTTCAATGTTATTGTCAATTTCACTTTATAACCTATGTTTCATGCTAGCAGATGGTAGGCTTGGTCCTGCCAGGTACAGTTCCTATCTTCTTCTCGTCATCATGTATATTTGATTGCATGTTTACTTACCTTATTTTTATGATATTTATACTTGTTTCATCTATGGAGCTCAGTTGGTCTGTGCATGTTTGGACTCATACTACACTTCTGCCTTGTAGATCGTGGTGCAAGTCCTTGTTCTTGATTTTCTATCTGTAGAGTTAGCTGAGGGGTTTGAAGATCTTGGTGAACTCCTGGTGTCTAAAGTTGCCTATTTTCATCTTAGTACTTTAGGACTTATCTTTGTTTTATATTCAGAGATAGTATGTATTGATGTTGTATTTGAAAAGCCTTGTATTATTACATGTGTAGTAGGAGCTCGAATACTGCTTGATGCCAAGTCTTGGCGTCGGTTTGGCATGTTATTTTCCTCAGCGTCAGTATTTATTACCTTTCTTATGACAGTTTTTACTTAGTAGAGGGTTGTCTTCTATTAGGTAACATATTGCCTATGATTTCAGATTATGGGTTAGGCTTACCTACTGGTGGATTGGGGTGGGTGTCATCACGTCCTGAGAAATCATGTGGTGACATTCCATTATTCCTAAGTCAAAATACAAGATTTCTCATAGGAATGCATGAATCTGATAGTTAGTGGTTTTCAGAACTTTAACACTGATTTTGAAAAGACAATTTTACAAATATAGATACAATTTAATTATGATTTTCATATGTGATATAGCTCTATGAATATGCTTCCAATGCTACAAATTTCTTTTCATTTCATTATTCCTACGTCAAGGTATCATTTTTTTAGGAAGCCACACAAAGCTGGTGCAATTAATTCATCAAATCTTTAGGCTTAGTTCAAAAAATTATCTAAGCAAATTCAGGAGTTGTTTGATTGTGATTATGTCTCTCTCTCTCTCTCTCTCTCTCTCTCTCTATATATATATATATATATATATATATATATATATATATATATAT
>JAOTQR010080806.1:0-40495 GCA_025774065.1 Solanum ossicruentum | reverse complement strand
TTTTAAAAATTGCCCATAAGGGCTTCTAGTTAGCATAATGCTCAATTAAGTCCCAAACTTTTATAGTTTAAACCAATTAAGGACTTTCGAAACTAATTTTTAAATTACACTTCTCAAAACTCTTATTTCCTATACTTATGCACCACAAATAACTTAAGATAAATTACACAATATTTGTAAATTTTTCCAAAGTGACAATTTACCTCAATTAAAAATATTTACGGGGTCTAACAGCTTATTTGAGTAAACTTATAACTTTTTGCTATTTAACTTACTATAATTTTGGATTATTGAAGTCTTTTTTAGGCTTAAAAAAAGATGCTTAAAAGCGGTTAAAATATATTTTAATGATAAAATACTTGAAAAGTATTAATTTAAACATTCTCTAAAAATTTTAAAAAATACCCAAAAAAAGCATAGAAAATAGTCATAAATGCATAAATATTTAAAATTTAAATATTCTATTAGTACCTGTAAAGATGTTGAATACTTACATACTCTTAAATATATAATATTATTTATAAAAAGTTAAATTATGATATTATCAATAAATTAATTTTTATGAGAGCATTTATCAACTGATCGCGCAACACGCAGATACAAATATTAGTAAATTTTAATAAGATTGACAACAAGCACTTAAAGATAGTTTGGAGAGAATGTTATTACTTTATGATATACATCAACATTATTGATAGTTTATATTTGAGTTAACCTTTTCTGTTATGACATTTCTAATGAATGTGTCTAATTAATATATTAAATGTGGTGCCAATATAAATTAAAATCTAAATTTGATTATTTATTACAAGAATATAGTGTGGCCTTTTGATTTTTTGTAAACATACAAAAAAAAAAATAAATTTGAAACGGTTGAACAAATTCATATAATGTGATATAGATAATTATCAAAAGACAAGATTAAATTTACAAGATATAATAGTTATTTTCTCATTCTTTTTTTAATCAAAAGGGCACATTAGTACACTTTCTACATAAAGTAGACTTAATATACTAAAGTACAAAGAAAGTTTTTGAATAATAAAACTAAAATATTATATGCTAGAAAAATAAAACATTATTAAAATTTCATTGATAATGATATATATATATATATATATATATATATATATATATTATGTGCTTTGAAAATAAAAATCAATGTTATATTGAACTTTATTCTTATGCTCTTACAAAAAGACAACATGATGAGTAAATTATCACGCAAGTATCATCTCAATTCATCGTATTTTATCAAATATGGAAAGGGATATGATTCCGACTATTTTCATAACAATCAATAGATATATATACACTTTTATCTCCCAAAAAATTTTCCTGCAAAGAAAAAGAATAATACGATAATGATATATAAATAAAATTCTAAAAAATATATATGATACATAAATGCTAACAAAAGCAGGACAACAATTGCTGGTATACATGAGATATAGAAAAAAAAAACATATAGGTTGTACAAAATAATCCTAAATATAATCAGACTAAAAAGTCATAATCAAACAAAAACTATGGAAATGGAAAAAGTTGGGGAATAACTTCTCTATAACGACTAAAACAATTAGATGTTCCCACAAAACTTACTTAATAATTTGAAGTCACTAACCTATCACATTCCAGGAGGGTAACCTAGACGTGGCCGACACTCAGACAATACTGCTAATCCCCAAATAAATCGCTTAGCCTCATCACATTCATTCAATCAACTAATAAATTAGTCAAAGACTAAAGATAACAATGAGCAATCTAGTCTCAAGTATCATATTAAATAAATAGGCTAGTAAAGAAAGAAACTAGCTCAACAAGTCTCAACATCAATTACTCAACTTTAGTCTATGAAACATCTATCACTATTAAATGGTGTCAATGACAGACCCATGACTATCTCAACTCAAAAGTAAAGCTAACTCAGGTCTAACTCTAATAAGCCAGATAAAAATAAAGAAGGATCCTCTGAAGTAGGGGAGGCTCACTAACTCAGCTGAATGCAAAGATCCTCAACGATGCACCTATTGACAATCTCTAGTACCTATCTCTGCATCATAAAATGATGCAGTTCAAAGGGGATGTCAGTGCGTGAAATGTACGAGTATGTAAAATGGATGAATGAAACAAAAATATATAGAATAATATAGAAATAACATCAACTAAGAAGATACTCAATCAGAATGTCAAATGTCTATCTAAAGTAAGAATAAAGAATAGACAAGTGACCTATCAACCAATCAAACCTCATCTATCAACTCAACTCAACTCAATGGAATTCAACTCAACTCGACTCAGAGTACTATTAGTGTGGGACCTATCTGGGATTGGATTTTCTCTTATCTGATAACAATCACTTATGAGCCAGTGATTGTACAACAATCCCGCTAGTGTTGCCACAGTCGTTCCGTACTTACCAGGTAAAGAACGAATCGAATCCACTAGGGATCTAGCCTCAACAAGTCCTCTATTGCCTTCAATGAGTTTAACTCAAGAGGGAGCCTCAATGTAATGATATTGTTCTCACCTACGCTTGGCGACATAGTTAATGAGTACGAGTTGAATTTATTCTTACTTATATCGGTGCTCGATACTCCTCCCAAGACTCGATGCTCATAAGACTCCTCTACTCAATCATCATCTCAATTAGCCTTGTGGAGACTCTCATCATCTCAATCAGCCTCATAGTGGCTCTCATCATCTCATTAACTCAACCCTATGGGGTCTTTCGGCCTAATATCTCAGTCAATTTATCAGCTCAGTGCTCTTTTAATAGCTCGAGGACTCAGATCAATCATTAAGAAGAAGTCATTTAGAAAAAGTCTAGAACTCAATTATGAATATTCATGGGATCATCAAGCTCAATTGACTCAACCTTATACTCACTTCAACATCATAATCAACATGCTCAAGTTAAGACTCTGGACTCCATCCTAGGTTCATTCATGCATGTTTTCACAAATAACATATAGGGTTATACATAACTCATGAAAGTATTTAACTCAGGAAATCAAATTTATGATGATCATCAACATATGAAAATACATGTAATATATGTAAGTTTCAAGAAAATATTCAACAAATATGTAAGTAGACTCATAGGACTCTCAGCTCCTCCATTACCATCAATGGGGCACATGGAGTAATAATTCCATGTTTTAGTTTAGCCTTATATACCTAGTATGAAACTTTTGACAATCAACCTTGAAGAACTCTCCTCAAACTCCTCGAATTTATGCTCCTCTTCTGTTCTCTTTAGCCTAGTCTTTGTCAAGAACTTAAAAAGGCTTAGGAATGGGGATTAAAACCCTTTTTACGTTCAAAATGACCCATTTAGATCGTGTTTTAAGTTTATGAGGGGTTGAAAAAAGTCTAGAATGCTCCTTATGAAAAACTACAAAGAAAAAAGTTCGCCTAAGGTAGCCTAGTCTGCGATGTGGACTGGGTGATTTTGAGATGATTTTCACCGAAAATTCTCTGATCAAGTTTTCTAATCCTGTAGAAAATATTTGGACCAAATCTAAGTGTAAGTCTGCGGCAAGTGCACGTCGCGCACCTATCGCGCACTCTCACTGAAATTCGTTTTCACATCGAAAAATTGTCTTTTGATTTGATTGCTCTAAAAATCAACCAAGATTATTTTCCCACTCAATTTTTCATGCTGATCGCATATCCAGCCTCGAATTTACCATTGGAGCATGAGAAAACGCATTATGCGCACATCTAACCTCTAAAAGTATTTTGATAATTTTACAGGATGTACATAACCTCGACCATCAAAATACTATATGAACACATACAGATGGAAAGAAAGCGGTGCGAAGGAAAAGGAAATGTTTTAGCATCTTTTTATAGCTTTATTCACCCATTTAGTCGTAGGATTAATTTTATATTTATTACTCATTGTAGTTGTTAGCATTCTACGATTATGTTATTAGGAAGAGGTTGATTGTCATTAATTAATATAAAAATTTATGAAGAGCTAATTTATTTATTTATTTAATGATTTGTCAATTAAGAAGTTGAAAAGTCATTAAAATACCATTTAACTTTATCACAACTATATACATGAAAACAATACAATTTAACATATGATTGTATAATACTATAAGAAGTTTATTTAGTAATTACCATCATTAATATCAAGTGCCTAAAATAAATACTATGAATGTGTAGTGATATGGATTAACTTTAACATTTCAACTCTAGAGAAGTTAATCTAGCAATTTCAATCATTAAAAGCAAATATGCCAAAAAATTAATTAATACTTTCTATGAACGTGATACAGATTAATATTGAATAGTAAAATATGATGATTAGTAGTACGAGTATAGTAGTATAATTAATAATATGAAATAATTATTTATTTAGTTAACTAAATATTTTATAATTTTTTAATCTTGTATAGGAGCAAAATGGTAATTCAATTTTGGACTTAGCACCTTCTCACTTTTAATAATATATATGTTTATGTATATATAGGCATGCCCGTACTTAGCACTGGTCTAAAATGTTGAATTTTGATACAACTTTTTCATTTGCTATAATTATTTTGAGGTGTATACTTGCAGGACTAAGTCCCTCGGAAACACATAGTTTTTCTTTAACTGTTGTCTTCTTGATCTTTATAAATTCAGAAATTGGGTAAAGTATCATCGATAGCGTGATTTTTAAATTTGTAATGTTTAACATAAAATTGATGTGAGCAGGCAACAATATTTTTATAAATGCTTAATATTTACTCTTGCATAATAAATATAATTACATATTTGACATTAGTCGTCCCACCTTTCACATAATAAATATAATGCAAAATAAATATATAATAGAAACACAATAATAGAAAGATATTTTTATTTTTTGATAGATTTTTGTTAGTGTGAAATTATATTTTTTACCCTTGGTCCTCCTCCTCTTCACACACACACACATATATTATATATGATGATTTTCAACTAGTTTATGTGCCTGCATATAATATTTACTCTTGCATAATAAATATAATTACATGTTTGACATTAAGTCGTCCCACCTTTCACATAATAAATATAATGCAAAATAAATATATAATAGAAACACAATAATAGAAAGATATTTTTATTTTTTGATAGATTTTTGTTAGTGTGAAATTATATTTTTTACCCTTGGTCCTCCTCCTCTTCACACACACACATATTATATATGATGATTTTCAGCTAGTTTATGTGCCTACGTATTGTGTGGATATATTAATTGACACAATTAATGAATTAAAAATAATTTATAGTATTTATTATTCACTTGTTAATAATTTTTACAAGTAGTTGTAGTAATATTTATTAATATTTATAATATGAGATGAGAATATTTATAATATGAGATAAGAACTTAAATTTTTATTTTTTTATTTTATGTTGCGATTTATTTTGTATTTTTAGATTTTCAATTAATTTATTAACTTTAATTATATTTTTTTTGTGATGCTGACACGTGGGAGTTTTTGCATTTCTTATTAGACATTCTCTCCCATTATAAAGATGGATGATTAAAAATGTTAAAAGTAACATAGATATTCGCAAATCTTTTAAATGTCATAAATTTTTAGGTTGATGTGATTTATAAAATTTATCATTCATTTGTTAATAACTTTTAGAAATAATTATAGTAATACTTTATTAATATTTATAATATGATCATATTAAGTTAATGTTTTAGTGTACAAACTTATTTAATTGTTATAACATATTCGAATAGTTATAATCAACTAGTTTTTTTTATAATATATTTATGTTGAAATATTGTTAATAGAACTAAAGAAAATATGTGATTGCTTAGTTATTGCATAATTTTAAATGAATTAATACCTTTGAAGTAATTTTGCATTTATAGCGTTGTTTACATTGTGACTATAATAACTTTTTTAATCTTGATTCTTCAAATTATTTGTTCTATCTTTTTCACACAAAAGGGGCATGAAAAACAGAGGAGAAAAATAAGAATTTTCAACAATACAAAAATATATATTACGAATAGGGGAAGGGGCAAAATCCAAAAGAGAGATAAAAGTTTTCTTATATATAGATTTTCTTTTATTAAAATAAATCCAACAGCTTGATTGCAAGCCTATAACACAGTGGGCTTTCAATCGATAAAATATTTATTTTGTTTAATTTTGTGCTCTGTGAAATGTTTTGTATCTCATATTTGTGCCTTCATCGTCTTTCCTTTGATCTTCATCACAACAATTTATGTACATGTCTATTACTAATATAGTGTTTTGTAATATTATATTTTATATTTTCAGTTCATTCTTCAGTCTGTCTAGATGCTTTTAGACAGAAAAATCACTTCCTAAATATATATATTTCTATTCTTAAAAATTCTTTTAACTTTAAAATTTTCATTTTTCATAAAATAACATGCTTTTATAGTCATGACTTGTTTATGATTGCGATTTCTAAAATTCATGTCATGTTTGTATGAAGTATATATCACTCCCCGAGCCTACACCCAGGACATGGCGGCACTCGAAAATTATTTCTGGTCCCAAGCGAACCACTTAGCCTGATTACTTACTCAACGGAAGACTTAAACAATAGTGGAAAGGCTGTAAAAATAACAAGCTAAACAAGAATTGTCGGCATAACTGAGTTTAAAAGTTCACAAGCAATAACTGAATAAACTAGAACCAGAATACTGACACGTAGTCTATGGAACCTCTACTAAAGCTGTCTGAAAGAACTACTGGGACAGGCCCCAAGTAGCCAGAACTAAAATAAGTGCTGAAATAAAACATAAGTAACTCAAGACCCTCTAACTGAGAAAAGGTCTCACCAAATGATTGGAAGCTGTCTAGTTCTCAACGAAGCGGCTGCTGAAGAACGCTGTCACATGCGTCTGCATCATAAAATGATGCAGGTCCTAAGGACGTTAGTACGTGAAATATACGGTATGTAAGATGGCCAAAATAGTAACTCAGAATAACATAATATTTCTCAAAAAGACATAAATGTAACTCATAATGAAATAACAATAATAATAGATACTTTATATGCTGAAATTAACATGCTGAAAACTTGTAAGTAAAATATATCTTCTTAGCTTGGAGAGTTTCTCTAACTGACAACCACCACTATGAGCTTGATAGTGATACAATGTCTTGCCCACGCTGCCAAAGTCCTCCCGTACTTTGCCGGGGTAGGGGACGAAGAACTAGGGGAGTGGATCCATCCCAAAACTGGACCATCTTAGTGGCTAATGAGGAATGTGCCTTGGTACAATCCTATCCTATGCTGGCTACATAGTTTATGAGTTCAAGTAATTAATTCTACTTTCACTCATATCGGTGCCCAATACTACTCCCAAAACAATTTTATATTGCTCATACTTAAAGATTTGAAATTCTTAAAATCTGATCTCTCAGGGACTTAGCCCAACTTCCTACTTAACTTTTTCAACTGAATTCTTTAACTTGACTGACAACTACTATCTTCTCAAATATTCTCAAGCGCATAGGTTACTCAGCTAACATGCAAAAATAGTTCAAAAAAAATGATTATTTAATTTATCTCAAGGCTATAGGCTTTATGGGTGTTTATGAGACCCACATGAAATTTACAGGAAACCCTTCTTAACTATAAATCTTGGTTTCAATACTATATATAACAAGTAAAGAATAAAAAATCACCATATTTTAGCAAGAATCTATACATAAAATTGGAAATTAACTAAACTTCACAAAAATAACATGAAGTTAATCTTAACTAGTTCTTGAAACTTCTTGGATGAAAACTAAGTTATGTTTTCTAAAATATTCTCAAAATAGTTTTAGAGTGTCCTTACAAACCTGGGAAAAGAATTCTTGAAGAATTGAAAAGAATTCTTAAGCCCTATTTTTCTTGTGCATGAGTTTCTTGAGAGTGTTTTTTAAAGAATGAAGGTGTAAAATAAGCGTTTAGGACCTAAATTTGACTTAAAACCGACTGGTTAGGATTATGGGATGTGGGAAAGGTCGAAACTACCTTTTCCAATTAAAAAAAAAAAGAAACAATGTACTAGTGCGCGTCGCGCACTAGTCAAAATGACTGGTTTTCATAAATTCTCAGATTTTGTCAAAATTTTGGAAAAGAAACAAGTGTGATTCCGCGTCCCTAGCACGTCGCGGAAGGGGCGCGGAAAGTTATGAAATTTTTTGGAAAAATTTAATTTGACTCAGTCGCGTTAAAATTGAGTTGAGACCATTTTCTGAATTAGTTTTTCTCATTGATCGCAAATCGGATCTCAGATTTGCAAATGGTGTATGGGAAGACAGGTTACGCGCAAGGTCAATTCTACAGGTATTTTAGTCTTTTCACCGGGTGTTATAATATCTCCCCTTAGGATCATTCATCCTCGAATGATAACGATACAAACAAAGACTAGCTCAAATTACAAAATTTTCGAACTTATCAAACATAAATCCTCAAGGTAGTTTATGGAAGTTTACCTTTAAGATTCTCATTTAGGTCAACGAACAAGTGTGGATACTTGACCTCCATATCTTCCTCTTCCTCCCATGTATTCTCCTTAACGAATTGATTTCTCCACAAAACCTTTACCAAAGCAATCTCCTTGGTCCTCTATTTACAAACTTGCCAGTCTAATATTTGCACTGGAATCTATTCATATGACAAATTGTCCTTAATTCCAACACTTTCAAACAGGACAACTAAAGAGGGATCTCCCAAGCACTTCTTAAGCATGGAAATATGAAATACCGGATGTATACCACTTAATTATATTGGTAACTCTAGCTCATAAGCAATGTTATCCACTCTTCTCAGGATTCGATAAGGCCCAATATACCGTGGGCTGAGCTTTCCCTTTTTCCCGAATCTCATAACTCCCTTTATTGGAGATACCTTCAGGTACACCCAATCGCCTACCTCAAACTCCAAGTCTCTCCTTCTAACACCCGTGCAAGACTTTTGTCAGCTCTGAGCTATCTTGAGCCTTTCTTGAATAATCTTCACTTTTTTCCATAGCCTGATGGACTAGATTAGGTCCTATCAACCCTGCCTCCCCAACTTCAAACCACCCTATGAGTGATCTACACTTTCTCCCGTAAAGGGCCTCATATGGTGCCATCTGTATGCTGGCCTAGAAATCTTTGTTATACGTGCCTGAGCTGTTATATTTGGCTATATTAGACGAGTCGAATGGATCGGACGGCAGAGGAATGGAAAGAAAGGGATCGCTGGTTAGGCAAATATCTCATCGAAAGCTATTATTATAAGAGAACTCAATCAAGGGTAAATGATCATCCTAGTTACTTTTAAAGTCTATCACGTACACACTCAACATATTTTTTAAGGTCTGTATAGTTCGCTCTGCTTGCCCGTTTGTCTGCGGATGAAAAGTTATACTAAGATTCACCTTCATACTAAGCCCTTTCTGAAAGGACTTCCAAAACTGTGTTGTATACTGAGCTCCTCTGTCTGAAATAATGGATATAGGGACCTCATACAACCTAACAATCTTCTTAAGATAAAGTCTGGTATAATCTTCAGCTGTATCAGTTGTCTTGACAGGTAGAAAGTGACCTGACTTGGTCATTCTATCTATAATGACCCATATCGAATCATGCTGTCTACGGGATCGAAGAAAGCCTATTAAGAAGTCCATTTAATCATCTCCCATTTCCATTCTGGAATCTCTATGTTCTGGGATACACCACAAGGTCTTTGGTGCTCTACCTTAACTTGCTGGCAATTTAGGCATCTAGACACGAACTCTGGAATGTCCCTTTTCATACCACCCTACCAATAGACTTCTCGTAAATCTCTATATATCTTTGTTGCACTAGGGTGGATAGAGTATCTGGCATTATGAGCCTCATCTAAGATCCTATCTCTAAGACTGTCAACATTTGGCACACACAATCTGCCTTGGTATCTCAGGACACCATCTCCCCCTTTTGGGAATACTAATACTTTCTGCCTCTGAACATCTTCTTTCAATTAAAGAAGGATGAGATCTCTGTCTTGTTTTTCTTTCACTTCCACCACCAAGGATGACTCTGACCCATTTCAGACAATGGCCCCACCTTCATCAGAATCTTCAATCTGCACCCCTAAATGGGCTAGTCTATGAACCTCCTTAGCTAATTCTTTCTTTTCATCCTCAACGTGAGTTGTTCTCCCCATGGTCACCCTACTAAGAGCATCAACAACTATATTAACTTTACCTGGATGATAGAAGATACTCATATCATAGTCTTTTAACTGCTCCAACTATCTCCTCTACCTCAAATTCAACTCCTTATGGCCAAATACATACTGCAAGCTCTTGTGGTCTATGAATACATCCACGTGCCTGCCACATAGATAGTGTCTCTAGATCTTCAGAGCAAACACCACTGCGGCAAGCTCAAGATTATGAGTTGGGTAATTCTTTTCAAGAGTCTTAAGCTGTCTGGAGGCATATGCTATCACCTTATCTTTTTGCATCAATACACAGCCTAAGCCAATTCTGGAAACATCTAAATATACTACAAAGTCATCAGTTCCCTCTCTGATAGGGATAAGACTAGGGCTGTGGTCAGCCTAGTCTTCAACTCTTGGAAACTCTTCTCACAAGCTCCTGACCATTCGAACTTAGTCTTCTTCTAAGTTAGCTTAGTCAAGGGAACTGAGATAGAAGAAAACCTTTCTACAAACCATATGTAGTAACCTGTGAAGCCCAAGAAACTCCTTATCTCTATGGGAGTTATGGGCCTTGGCCAATTCTTTACTGCCTCAATCTGTTGGGAATCAACTTGGATACCTTCACCCGACATAATGCGCCCCAAAAACGCCACAGATACCAACCAGAACTCACACTTAGAAAATTTATAGCTGTGTATCCTTAAGGGTCTGAAGGATAATTCTAAGATGGTCTGCATGCTCCTCCTTTCTACGAGAGCAGATCAGGATATCATCTACGAACACAATAACAAACATATCTAGGTATGACCTCAACACCCTCTTCATAAGATCCATAAAAGCTGATGGTGCATTCGTCAGCCTGAAGGACATGAACAAAAACTCATAATGACCATAGTGCATTCTGAAAGCTGTCTTAGGAATGTCTCTCTCTCTCTCTCTAACTTTAAGCTGATGATACCCAGATTTGAGATCTATTTTGGAAAAACAGGTAGCACCCTAAAGTTGATTGAATAAGTCATCAATTTTGGGAAGAGGATACCTGTTCTTAATGGTGACCTTGTTCAACTGATGGTAATCTATGCACATCCAAAAAGAACCATCCTTTTTACTCACGAAAATGACTAAAGCACCCCAAGGTGAGACACTTAATCTAATGAAACCTTTATCTAAGAGATCTTTCAGCTGCAACTTTAACTCTTTAGTTCTAAAGGAGTCATACGGTATGGAGGGATGAATATGGGCTGAGTATCTGGAAGAGTATCTATCCCAAAGCCTATCTCCCTATCAGGAAAGACTCTGGGAAGATCCTCAGGAAAAACTTCTAGGAACTCATTCACAATGGGGATAGACTGAAGAGATGGTACCTCGACGCAAGAATCCTGAACTCTGACTAGGTGGTATATACACCATTTGGAAATTAACTTTCAGGCTTTTAGATATGAGACAAACTGACCCTTAGGAAAAACTGAGCTACCCCTCCACTCTAAGAGTGGTTCATTATGAAACTGAAATTTGACTATCCTGGTTTTGCAATCTATGGAGGCATACCCAGCATGAAGTCAATCTATGCCTAGGATGACATCAAAATCTACCATGTCTAACTTTACCAAATTAGCTACAATAGTCTTATGATAAATGGAGACTAGAAAACCCCTATAAATTCTTTGGGCTAAAATAGGTTCCCCAGTAGGAGTAGAAACACTGAAAGACTCGGTAAGGCATTCTGGATTGACCCCAAACTTCACAGCTACATATGGGGTTACAAATGATAATGTGGCACCTGGGTCTAATAATGTATAGACATAACAAATAAAGATTTTGAGCATACTCGTAACCATATTTGGTGAGTTCTCTTGCTCCTATCTAGTGCCCATGGCATACAAGCAGTTTGCGCCCCCGCTTGTTCCTGTTTTAGTGCCCCTGTGAGGTGGCTTACCCTGCAGTGCTGAAAAACTGTCTGTGATCTATTATCTCTCATATTCTGCTTACCCATAGGGTAATCCTTCAAGAGTTGCTCCACCTGACCACAGTTGAAACAACTATTTGTGCCCACAAGGCACTCTCCGGGAGGAGACTTACCGCACTTACAATAAGTAGGATAACGGTTCACTCCTTGAGCTACGCTACCCTGTGACTGGATGCTCGAAAATCTGTGGTGTTGTGATCCCTACTTATTTCTGACTCTTGGTGCAGGTGCACTAGCGGATAAAGATGCTGGTCCGACTGTCTTAGGCAGAAAAGATGAGTGATTTCCACCTCCAACCCCCCTCTCACTTGTCTTCTGGTGTGGTGTCTTGGCCCTCTTGCTCCTGAACTCTTCCCTATCCTGCATCATCTCCTCATCTACCTGCTGCACATATGTCATCAAGTGGGCTTCATCCATATCCCCAATCAGCATCGCATTCCTACCTCTCTCTTAGTCATTCGAGAGAGCCCTGGCACAAAAAGATTCATCCTAGTTCGCATGTCAGCCACCATAACTCAGCATAATGGGACAGCTGAGTAAACTTGAGGTTGTACTCTCGTACACTCATATTCTCCCGCTTCAAATTCAGAAATTCCCTTAACTTAGGCTGCCTCATCTCTCTGGGAAAGTGCTGTCCCAAAAAGGCCTCCTCAAACACCGCCCAACTCACCACTGGCGCCCCATTTTCCTACTTCCTTTCCACCGATCAAACCAGAGTCTAGCTAGCCCCTTGAGCTGGCAGGCAACCAACTCAACCCGCTCAGCATCACCTATATGCATAACCTGGAACACCTTCTGGAGGTCCTTAATGAAGTTCTCAGGATCCTCCTTCACATTGGACCCCATGAATTCTAGTAGGTTTATCCTCAGAAACTCCTTAACTCTGACAGTATCCGATCCATCATTTCTGCCATTTCCTTGGCGACCTCCCTGTGTAGTGACCGCCTGAGCCAAAGTCTGGATGGCCTGGCGAAGTTCAGTGTTGGAGATATCTGCTTGTTGTGGCTGCTCCAGAGACACAACTGGACCTCTAGGTTCCTCAGGAATTCGGCCAGGCTAGTTTGCATTTCTCCTAGTTGGACGCCCTCTGCCCCTTACCGGTCCGTTAGCTCTGCGAGGAGGTATGATCTGAAAACATGGCGTGAACGCATGAGTTAGAAGAGACTTAACAGAGAAGCACTCTGAAGCACGAGACAAAGAATAACAATTAATAGTGATACTTCCTAATATCCCGTAGCCTCCCCATTATAGATGTGGCGTGCTTCACACCCATAATACGGACTCTACTAGACATGGTTTCATAGACTCCCTAGGACTCTTGAACTCTATGCTCCGATACCAAGTTTGTCATGTCCTGAGCCTACACTCAGGACGTGGCCGGCACTCGAAAACCATTTTTGGTCCCAAGCGAACCACTTGATCTGGCTACTTACTCAGCGGAAGACTTAAATAATAGTAGAAAGGCTGTAAAAGTAACAAGCTAAACGAGAATTGTCGGCATAACTGAGTTTAAAAGTTCACAAGCAATAACTGAATAAACTAGAACCAGAATACTGACACGTAGTCTATGGAACCTCCACTAAAACTGTCTGAAAAGACTCTTGGACAGGCCCCAAGTATCCAGAACTAAAATAAGTGCTGAAATAAAACATAATTAACTCAAGAGCGTCTGATTGAGAAGAGGCCTCACCAAATGACTCGAAGCTGTCTAGTTCTCAACGAAGTGGTTGCTGAGGAATTCTGTCACCTGCATTTGCATCATAAAATGATGCAGGTCCTAAGGACGTCAGTACGTGGAATGTATGGTATGTAAGATGGTTAACATAGTAACTCAGAATAACATAATATTTCTCAAAAAGACATAAACGTAACTCATAATGAAATAACAATAATAATAGATACTTTATATGCTGAAATTAACATGCTGAAAACTTGTAAGTAAAACATATCTTCTTAGCTTGGGGAGTTTCTCTAACCAACAACCATTACTATGAGCTTCGTGGTGATACAACCTTTTGCCCACGTTGCCAGAGCCGTCCCGTACTTTGCCGGAGTAAGGGACGAAGAAATAGGGGAGTGGATCTATCCCAAAACTGGGCCATCTCAGTGGCTAATGAGAAATGTACCTTGGTACGATCCTATCCTATACTCACTGCATAGTTTATGAGTTCAAGGAATTAATTCTACTTTCACTCATATCGGTGTTCAATACTACTCCTAAAATAATTTTATATAGCTCATACTTAAAGATTTGAAATTCTTAAAATCTGATATCTCGGGGACTTAGCCCAAATTCCTACTTAACTTTTTCAACTGAATTCTTTAACTTGACGAACAACTACTATCTGCTCAAATATTCTCAAACGTATAGGTTACTTAGGTAACATGCAAAAATAGTTCAAGAAAATGATTATTTAATTTATCTCAAAGCTATAGGCTTTATGGGTGTTCATGAGACCCATATGAAATTTACAGGAAACCCTTCTTAACTATAAATCTTAGTTTCTATACTATATATAACAAGTAAAGAATCAAGAATCATCATACTTTAGCAAGAATCTATACGTAAAATTGGAAATTTACTAAACTTCATAGAAATTACATGAAGTTAATCTTAACTAGTGCTTGAAACTTCTTGGATGAAAACTAAGTTATGTTTTCTAAATACAACAACAACATTACCCTAATGCCTCAAAGGCTTCCGCCCATTGCGGGGTAAGGGGGGGTCGGATGTACGCAGCCTGACCCTTATGTTTAAAAACATAGCGTGACTGTTTCCGGATAACCCATGATAAGCGTCGAAAGTTGCATTGACTAACTGCTACTTCACAATTGAAAGAAGTTCAGACAGTTTAAAGAGCCATTTTGGTTTATTACATCATACCCCAAAGTTAAAAAATAGTGAATCTTTGCTAAATATTCTCAAAAATAGTTTTAGAGTGGCCTTACATACCTGGGAAAATAATTCTTGAAGAATTAGAAAGAATTCTTGAGCCCTACTACGATCTTGTTTTTCTTGCGCATGAGTTTCTTGAGAGCATTTTTGAAAGAATGAAGGTGTAAAATAAGCGTTTAGGGCCTAAATTCGACTTAAAATTCTTCCTTTTATGAATTTCAGGCAAAAAACAACAAAAAAAGACGACTTGTAGCCAAGCAAAGCGCTTTCTATCTCTATCATAGTTGGCAAGGGTTCCAAACCTTACCTTGTCGGAGGAGCAACTAGTCAAACTTCTTGGTGAAATCCGGAGATCTACGAAGGAAGGCCAAAAGCGAAGTCTCTGGGTCCCTGATGAGGATTTAGCTTCTTCGGGAGATTATGGAACAAGGGATTCTTCTTAAAGCGCCTGCCCGGGCTAAAAGTTGAACATCCTGAACGCATTAAATTAGGCAATTTATGGTGATTTGATGGTTTTAGAAAAAGCTCAGGATCAACAGACTCTCCTTGCTGGGGGTCCCACCCCCTTCTCATAGCGATCCACAAACTGACGCATGGGACTCTTTCATTTACTGACTAGTTTAGGATTATTGGGTGTGAAAAAGGTCGAAATTACCTTTGCCAATTAGAAGAAAAGAAACAACATATTTTTGTACTGGTGTGCGTCACGCACCAGTGTAAAATGACTGGTTTTCGTAAATTCTCAGATTTCATCAAAATTTTGGAAACGAAACAAGTGTGATTCCGCGTCCCTAGTGGGTCGCGGAAAGCTCATTGTTTTATGAGTTTTTTGGAAAAAATTAATTTGACTCGATCGCATTAAAATCGAGTCAAGATCATTTTTCGACTCAGTTTTTTGCGCTGATCGCAAATGTGGTCTCAGATTTGCAAGCGGAGCATGGGAAGACGCATTACCCGCAAGATCAATTCTAGGGGTAATTTAATCTTTTCACCGGGTGTTACAATATATATGTGTACGCGTGCGTGCGTGTATATACACACATATACAAGTGTGTGTGTTTGTATATATAATTATTTTTTAAAATTTGTTTTAAATTTTTTTCCGTGAAATCTATATATGATTGAGTATAAGAATTAGAAATACACGGAATTTGAAAATTGAAAAGTAATTATACATGCCACCCAATCATGAATTATGTCAGAATAAAATTCTAAAGAGAATATTACATTTGTCGACTCCTAAATCTCTAATCAAAATAATATTTGAATAAGTAATCATACTTATGACCCACTGTGTAAGCCATTTTCTACTTCCTCCGGCTAGCCACCACATTCACCTATTAAAGAAAATATTCATCACCATCTCAGAATAAAAAATTTATTTAACCAAAAATATTAATTTATTTAATCACCTTGATTGACTTAAAGTTAACACTAAATATACGTGAAAGTCTTATTAATAGTTCGATGAAGTCGGCGTCTTTTATTATGTTTTCAACTAATGTTGAATATATATGAAATAAGTACATAATGCTTCTCTGTCATTGTTACCTTTCCATGCACATTAACACAATGCTAAAGTATAAGCATTTTCACATAGTCAAATGATGTTCAATCAGACGTTTCTAACCTTCAACAGAATAATCACGAATTTAGTACATTCTTGTTCCACAACACAAGAACCACTATCACAATGATAAATAAATTATATCTTGACTTTATTGTTCCACGACTTTTAATCACTATCACAATGATAACTAAGCATGCTCAACTAACAAATGATGGAGGATAGAAAACTTAAGTACATATAGATGAAAATTAAGTTTGCAGTGCATCCTCATGCATCAAATTTGAGATGAACATGCAAAGTTGTAAGTAAAAATAGCGTAGTCTACTATCATGAATTTCTTCACTTTCCACCATTTCTCTATCATCAATTTCTTCCTCCTCATACATATCAACATTGTTAAATTATGTGTTAGAAAAGATATAGAAGTACTATAATTTTATTATTTCTGATGTTGATTCTACAATGAAGCCCAAGTGTAGATACACTTTTCATTTTATACCATATGAATTTGTATTTTTAAGAATTGGTTTTACAAAGGTGTGGAGTAACATTTTTTTTAAAAAAAAACTGGATTATAAGATTATATATTTCTTGGGGTAAGTTAGTTATTTTTCAAAATTCAAATTTTAAATAGTTATGTGATGACTAATGAAATTTATTTTTAGCTTAAAAAAAACTGAAAATATTTAATTCTAAAAAGTAACTAATACCAAGTGGTGCTTCAGTTTTCTATTGGCACGTTATTAATTATATTTAAAAGGACTCCATTGTGCATGGAAGAGTTATTTTAGCCACATATTTCTAACTATTATTTATTATTTGATAACTTTCAAATTCTACTATATAAGAAGGCACAGTCTGAGGAGCTTGGGCTAACTCATGGTCGTATCTACTCTTCGATTATTTCTTCTTTTATCATGTATAAGCTGCTCAAGCAGACAGCTGCTCGACATACTTGCTTGAGCAGCTTGAGAGTACATCGATTATTTTGAATGATTTTTCTGTTATAATTAGACCAAGAAATTCATATATATATTGCTAAATAAATTTTTTGATGTGTGTGATAGAGATGCCCGACCACGTCGTATGGTAGAATAGGGAAATGACCGATTAGCTCTAATTACCGGCTGGATCTCAACCCTATCATCAGAAACGAGACCAAGATCGGGATCAGAAACTCGCCATTTGTAGACCGCTTCTTGCCCGATTGCGATTCTCAAAATCTTGTCACTTCTAACCAATCCTCTCCTGGTACTCTCCTTCCTTCCCCCGTAAAGCAATTTAAATAATTATCTGCTTTGTGAGTTATGATATTGAAATTTTATTTCTAGGTCTCAATACTTAGTAACTTCAAATATCAAATCGAAACTAAAAGTGAATTTATATTGGGCCTGTGATAGCATAACATGCAGGTTTGAGCAGCTTAAAAATACATCGATAATTTTGAACGATTCTTCCGTTATAATGAAACCAAGAAGTTCATGTATATTACTAAATAAATTTCCGATGTGCTCCCAAAATTTTATGTGTGCAATACAAATTAGCTTTCCATAGGTTTCAATAATTAACAGCTTAAAATATTAAATCAAGACTAAAAGTGAATTTATATTGAGCCCGTGCTAGCACAGACTATAGCAACTAGTTAAATTTTTTTTACAAAACTGCAATTAATTAATTTTTTTAAAAGAAGTTAAGGTGTCACAAAACTAGTAATAGTAAACATAGCAAAAATCAGATATTTACCATCTACGTGTAATTTTCAAATTTTCAAAGTTGAAAATTGAAAATTGAAAATTGAAAATGGCAGGTTTTTGCTTTCAAAAATATAATTTACAAATTTTATATATGTTGGGAAATGATGAGAATATATTAAAACTAAGAAGGAATATAAAAGAGAAGATAGTGTAATATTTCTTATTCACTTTGTTCTTTTTTTCTTTGCAATCTGCACATTTTGTTACAAGAAAGGATGATAAAAGATGTCCAATAATATATATATCGTTTATCTATTGCAACCTTCGTTTAATTAATTTTCACTTATGTACATCTTGGAAGCCTTTAATTTATCTTAAAAAGAAAATTATTGTTGAAATTTGGGTGTGTTTGGTATGAAGGATAGTTGGTTTATATCTTTTGGAAAATATTTTTCAAATCAATTTATTTTTCTCAAATTTAAGAAAAATCACTTCCTTCAAAAAACCAAGAAAAATACTTTTAGAACTCTCCTCCAACATCAAATTACAATGTGTTTTTCCTTACTCAACCCTACCAAGACCCCCCGTCCCCCCGACCAATTTTTTTTTTTTAAATTTATTTTTAAAAATATTTTAAATTTTAAAATTTTTAATTTTCTTACTCCGCTGGCTTCCCCTGCCCCTCCTCCCAACCTTAAAATTAAATTATATAAATGTTAGGTTTGGAGGCAAATGTGGCTGGACTCAGATTTGAAAGTTGGGCTCGTGTCTAAATTTAGAACTTGAATCTTGCGTCGGAAGTGAAGTTGGTTTCTGCTGTCATGGGCAGATCCCGAATCTATTATTTGAGGTTAATTTTCAAGTCAAATACTATCTTCCTAAAAAATATTTCTATTCACCAACCAAACAAAATAAAAAATATTTTTACTCACCAATTGAGAAAATAAGTTTAGAAATCAACTTGTTTTAGAAGAAAATATTTTCCATTAAAAACATTTTCCTTCCTATCAAACACATTGAAAATGAAAAACTATCTACATCAACCTCCACATACTGAGTGCATTGCCCACCCACATACATTGATTTTCCACTACTGAGATACTAAACTCACCATGAAACAATCTCAAGTCATGGAAAAAGCGAGCAAAACACTCAAGATGTAATATAGCATGCACTAATGAGAATTCCAATTTTGTTGATAAACAACCTAACTTATACGAAATATAAGATTAATAGAAACTTTAATTTTAACACTAGAAACAAGTCATAACAAATTCTAACATTTTACAAGGAGGATGACTAACCATTCAATTATAGGTCGAGTACTTTCTTTGGTAATGTCTAATCCTCATATCTTCAAGTTTCAATGAAGTGACAGCTGCAAATGAAGAAGTAAACAATCCTACATGCATAATTTGATTTCTTTCAAATCAACCACTATCACAATATATGCATATTTTCTGCATCATCACTAATCAGTGGCGGAACCAGCATTTTCATTCATACTTTTAGAATATGGGTGGGTGATTTTTTGTATCAAGTGTTCAACACATATATATATATATATATATATGTTTAACCTATATCTTCGAAAAAAAATTTCGACGAAGGGTGAACATCATCCTTGGGTGTAGCTCCACCCTGACTAAGACACAATAGGTAGCAAATGACAGGAATATAGAAATAAAGACTTGCAGAAATGAGTACTAAAGTAGCTAATGACAGTACTAGGTTTTTGCCTGGCAACTGATCACATCTTCTGCCTAACCACTGAATTGGCCAATCCTGCTTGTTCAATTGTTTGGTTTGGATCATTAAGGGTTGTAGGAGGAAATCCAACCGTCTGTAGTTGGTAAGAGCCAGTGGCGTTGGGACTTGAAGCATCAATGAAGGCACGAATATCACCAACTGTATGATTGTAATTAAATTGTCCAATCACAGGAGTCCCATCTGCTAACCTGAGTTGAAGTAAGGTCGATGGCAATGATTCATCTAGGAAGCCCGTTGAAGGTGTTTGGGTGTTGACAGAGGCAAAGGTAGATGCCTCGGAATTTGAGCTACTGCCCAGTCTTCTTCCCACTCCAGGAAATGTATCTTGAGGTTTCTTTGGTTCCTGCAAGTGTAGGGAGGAAGAGAAAACATGTAAAAGGTACTTCTATTTATGAGAAATTTTACATAGAAATGAGAGAGGGTTAAAGTAAGGGAGATAAAAGAGGTAATGCTCATTTACAAGTAACCATTTCCCCTAGATAGAACAAAACATAATTATAGTTTCAAGGCCACATCTTAAAATCAATCAAATCTAAAAATGTACAAAATCAATCTTATTATTGGATTTAATAAATCAGTTAACTGATTATAGCTATTAGACTGTTAGTTATACAATTAAACTAATTAGCCAGCTGTCAGCTAATTAGACAAGTTAATTAGGATATCAGGGACATGGGAAGTAGATTAGTTGTGTATATATATAATTGTATCCATTCTTTTCTTCAGTGAATAAGAAATATCTTCCATGCATTTTTTAATATGACGTCAAAGCTATAGCTATTAAACTATTAGTTACACTGTTAGTTGTACACTCAAACTAATTAGTCAGCTGTCAGTTAATTAGACAAGTTAATTAGGAAATCAGGCACATGTGAAATAGATTAGTTGTGCATATATAAATTGTATCCATTCTTTTCTTCAGTGAATAAGAAATATCTTCCATGCATTTTCCAATATGGTATTAGAGCTGTGAATCAGAAATTGATTAATTCAATCCTTCCATAATTGAATTTGAAAGGAAGTCTTAGTTCAATTTAAAAAGAAGCAAAGTAGAGCAATGGAGAATTTTGCAGTGAATGTCACCACTAATGTGAGATCGATAGAGACTCTGATCGAGATTTTCAACCAAATTGTGCAAAAATGAAATCATACACTCTATATCTACAATTTTAAAACTCCTGGATGTGTTCTTATTGCTATGCAACTCATAGGGATGAAAAATTATTTTCTATGGAGCAGATCCATGTTGATTAACCTCTGAGCAAAGAGTAAGCTGGGGTTTATACTGGGACATACAAGAGAAGTAACTATAAAGGAGAAATGAAGGAACAATGGGAGAAGTGTAACACTTTTGTGCTTGTGTAGATCATGAATATTGTATTGAAAGAGTTACTTAGCTTCATTGTTTATGCAACAGATGCAACTATTATGTGGGCAGACTTGAAAGAGAGGTTCGATAAGATTGTTGGATTCAGAGGCTATCAATTGCACAGGGAGATATGCACAATTAATCAAAGTAATTTGATTGTTTCTGCTTATTTCTTGAAGCTGAGATTGCTATGAGATGAATTTGATGCCCTTGTTCCTCCTCTTTCATGCAACTGTGATAAAACTAGAACTTATATATATTATTTAGCATGTCTGAGATTATTTGCCTTCCTGATGGGATTGAATGAAGTGTAAAGTCATACACGTAGCTAAATTGTAATGATGAACCCTTTGCCTAGTGTTGGAAAGGTATATGCTATGATAATGACAGATGAAGGATAGAAAATGACTGCAAGTTCTCATACAGGAGAAGGCGAGCTAGAACAAATTGCTTTGTATGAAGGAAAAGGAAATTTTCCTATGAGATTCCAACCTAAGAAAAAAAATTGGGATAGGTATGTGACTACTGCAAACTTCAAGGCCATATCAAGCAGGACTGGTATAGATTAAATAGTTATCCTCTCGATTGGAAGTTTAAGAAGAAATAAGGATCAACGCGAAATCAAGCCAATATGATACAAAGTAATAGGCAACAGGATGTAGTGAACTATGTAACTGTCAGCAAGAATGAGATGATTTGGTTGATGATTTTGCTCTTATGATGAAAGGAATAATATTGAACCTGTTACATCCATGACTACCCAGTCCACTTCCACTCTAAGACAATAGAATAGAATCATACATATGATAGAAAAGGAGGAGGCAAGTTTAAGTTTAGGAAGGCACTGGACACTATGACAAATATAGCAGGATTAGCAATCAATCTTAATGCTTTGTCTGTAAATAGTGAGAACAAAACAACTAAGGTCAAGAAGGTAAGTTGGATAGTAGACTCATGAGCCACTTCATATATGACATCCAAACTGGATAGACTAAGCTATGCATCTAGTTGTGATGATAAAAGGGTGCATTTACCTAGTGGTGAGGCTACACAAGTGTCACATACTGGTTATTGTAACATAATTAGTGGTGATATGTTGGATAATGTATTAGTAGTGCCACCATTCAAGCATAAATTGTTTTTAGTATCTCAGCTAATAAGACAACTGAATTGTACAGTTAATTTTTTCCTGAAAGTTTTTGTACTCCAGGACCTCTCCAATGAGAAGGTTAAGGAGTTTGATGGGGTTTACTACCTTCTACTCAAATTCCATGTGTAGAAAGCAAAAATGATGAGATATAGTACTGACGACACAACATTCAAGTACACACAAGTTACTATGGCACAAGAGGCTAGGGCATCCTTTCATAAAAGTGCCGCAACACCTATTTTTAGATACAGAACACATTAATAGTAGTGAGAGTAATAAATGCCCAATTTTTCCCCTAACAAAACAAACTAGATTACCTTTTTAATTGATCATGTCTAGAGCAATAACTATTTTTTATTTGATTAATCTAGATGTTTAGGGGCCATATAAAACTGCTACTCAAGAATGATATTTTTTGAGCGGAGTTGATGATCATTCAAGAATGTATTAGTTGTATTTGCTTAAAATAATGAGTGATGTATTTCCAGTGTTGAAATCTTTTATAGCCTTGGTTAAGACTTAGTTCAACAGACATGTTAAAAGGATAAGGTCTATGAGACAAAATACTTTAATATTGAGTGTAGTAGTTTGTGCAAGTCACTTGTTATTATTCATGAGAGTAGTCGTCCACATACCCTGAAACAAAATGAAATAATTGAAAGAAAACATTGGCATATACTTGAGATAGCCAGGGCAATCAAGTTTCAAGGTAATATTCCCATTAGATTTTGGGGGAATATGTATTGGTTGTTGTTTATCTAATTAATAGATTTCCCCCTGCAATTTTGAGAGGAAAATATCCATATGAAAAGTTTCATGGATATAAGGTAAACACTGATCACCTTCTATAGGTTGTTTGTGTTATGCAACCAAGATGGTAAAATCTGATAAGTTTTATCCCAGAGCTGAGGCATGTGCGTTGATGGGATATTTAGCAACTCAGAAGGGATACTTACTATAAAGTTTATCTCAAAAAAATTTCTTGGTCAGTAGAGATGTTATAATTAAAAAAGATGTGTTTCCCTTTTAACAAATAACCAATATACAGAAGTCAATATTTCCTGTAGAACCTATTGAATGACAAATGATTTGATGTGGCTAAAGAGGATAAAGACATAGATATACCCATTATTATTGAGATGTTGTGAACCTGGAAGATACTTCCATGAGCATGGAAGATTTACTTGTGAATGATACCTCGATAAAGTTGGAACTTATTCATGTTGAAGAAAAGATCGCTCACCATGACAATGCTATTAATGATATAGTGGAGATGTCACCTGCAGCAACTATAGAAGATGCAAAAAATGACATTGGTGCATGTGATAATAATCTCACAATGAGACAAGCAGGAGGATCTTGGTAGTCAACTATGCTGTCTCATCCTCCTATTTGGATGAAGGACTATGTTACTCAGGTGTCTAAATCTCACCCTTATTCCCAAAGTAATTATGTGTCCTCTCAATATAGAGTTTATTTGTCTGTCTTCTCTACAGAAGTTGAGCCTAAGAGTTATGAAGAGGAAGTAAAGGACAAAAGATGGGTACATGCCACGCAAAAGGAATTTCAAGCTCTTTAACCAACAGCAAAAAATGTTATTGGTTGCAAATGAGTGTTCAAAATTAAGTTTAAGGTTGATACTCATATTGATAGATTTAAGGCCAGATTAGTAGCCTGCAATGACCTCGAAAGTCATTTTTGATAATTTTGATAAAATTATCATTTTGTCCCTCTCAAAAGTTATCTTGGGCAATTTTTGGTTGAGTCTAAAATTTAAATTTTGAAAATCTTGTAAAAAGTTGGAGTTTTGCTAAAGGAAGAGTTTTTAAAAGGGTTAAAGTTGAAAATTTTGAGTTTTGTGGTCATCTTGAGTTTTGAGTGTTAGAATTTAATTATGTCAATTCTATTAGCTTTAGAATATCGAATCTGGTATAGGAGATATTACAGAACTGAATTCAGAGTTAAAACAAAGATTTTGGACTCAAAGTTGCATTGTTGGTTCATTTTTGATCATAGTTTGACTTGGTCAGTATCTAAAGTTTGGAAGGTCAAATCAAAATTCTGACAATTTCAATGGTTTCAGATGGTCAAACTAACGTTATAAATGTTCATGTTATAATTTTTAAAATTTCCAAGATTATTTTGAGTATTCAAGTCCTAAACTAGTTTAAACGATCTTTCTCGGGTCCCGAGGCAAGGAGGTCTCGAATTCAAATTTCTGATGGTTCTATTGAGTCCAAATCATCATTTTTGATAGGGTCCCATATTTGTTTTGTGTTCACGGGATTCTAAATGAATCTCAAGGGTTCATTTCATGATTTTACTAATTCGTGTTTCGCTGTATTTGGTGCAGGTAAAAAGTGTTCTCCGCGTTTGCGCTCAAGTTTCGCGTAATGGAGGTCAAATTGCTTAGACTTTCATTCGTAGTAAAGGATCTGCATTCACTAGGTTATAGGAGCCAAGCGAGATAAGCCTCCGCGTTGGTGGCGTATGGCTTCGGGTTCGCGGAGTGCTGCCCGACATAACCTCCACATTAGCAGAAGCCACTCCGCATTCGCGGAGTGCAGCAGAATGACTGTCTCCCTGTTCGCAGATGCTTATCCACGTTTACAGAGTGTTATTCACCTAAAATAGTAGGTCACTTTTAAAGCGACAGGTTTTATTAATTTCCACCATTTTCAAATTTTTAAACTTCATTTTCAAGGAATTCTTCAAGATTTTTCAAGGCAAATCTATTGGGTAACTATTTTCTAGTCTATTCCATTGATTAAATTGTGTTTTTAACTTATAATTTTGGAATTTTAATGGGAGAATTTAGATATTTTTTGGACTTTGATCCCTAATACTAAATTGATGATTTCTATCTCATTTTAACTTCATTTTTAAAATAACTTTCAGTGTTAAATTCTTTATTACTCGAAGAACATTTTCCTAAATTAATTTTTAGATTCTAATTACTTTTTTTGGCATGAGATTTTTGACCGTTTTATCATTTTTTTCTGAATTAATTGATTTTAGCGTCATTAGATTTGTTATGTGATTGTGATACTATATTTGAATAGATTTTGGTGACTCAGAGTATTTTAGGAAGGGGAAAGCTTTGGATTTGACTTGATTCGAGACTTTTTCTAAGTCAAGTGGACTTCTAACCTTTTGTTAAGTATGATTGAACCTTGTATGCTTCTATATATATGTATGGAATTAGGTAATTTGGGACATGAATTGGGATAGAATTGTATCATTGCAGGCTTTGATCATGAAATTTTAGTTTGGGTATTTGTAAACGTTGTGAATTCTTATACTTGTGTCATAATTGTAGGAATTGTGCATTATTTGATGTTGAAATTGATATTTTGATAAGGTTGGGACTGTATTGTGAGTTACTCAATTTTGATTGTTGAAATACATAATTCATTTGGACATCTTGCACATTCTATTTTCATAAGCATGACTATTGTGCTATTATTATATGCTTGCTTTGTGATCCATTGATAATGAAAAGCCTAAGAGAAATCGTTCCTGCTAGAGAAAAAGAAAAGAAAGAAGTGAAAAGTCGAAAGGAAAATGATTCTTGCTAGATATGAAAGTAAATGCTGAAAGAAAATGATTTTGGCGGATACATGGTCCATGTGAGGCCTCCATGGATTCTAGTATAAGTTTATCAGTGGATGTGTACGTAGGACATATATGCCTTATGATAATTTGATATTGCTTATATCTCATGACATTCACTCAATCTAAGATTGCTCCTGCTTGATATTATTATATGAATTGCTTATGAAACTGGATATTTATTATATTATTTGATATGTGTATTAGTTGGACATTTTGAGATATGATGCTATATGAGTATATTTATATCTTTATGGTTATATATTGTATGATACTGGGACTTTTCTGAGTATAGGTGTATAGTTCGGTGGTATGTGGTTTGGTATTAAGGAGTACTTTATTCTTCGTTGCTTCACTCTAGGTTAGTTCCATTTGATGAGTACCTTATTATTTGGTGGTCACTCCTTGCTACATTTTTGTATGTTGTGATCCCAGTCCTCCTTACTAGCTTTCTTACTTACAAGATTAAGCTTTTGGATCTTTCGAGAGGTACTTGCTTGTCCCTTCGGCAGGCCATCGAGGATTCTACCTTTGTATTATGTTCTATTTGAGGACTAAACATTGAGACTGTATTTCATTTGAGTATTCAATATTTAGAGGCTTGTACATGTGACATCAATTGTGGGATGATTGTAGATTTTAATTTTCTATCCTTATCTATTATTAAATTGTTTATCTTCCGCTTTTATTAATATATTGAGTTGTTTAGGATTTGGACTGACTCACCTTGGTGAGTTAAGTGAGTATGCTATCACACCTAGATTTTGGGCTGTGACATAGCCAAAAGATATAGCCAAACTGAAGGAATTAAATACCAAGATATTTTTTCACCTGTGGTGAAAACGGTAATAGTTAGATCAATCATAACATTAGTTGCTGCTGGCAATTAGAATATTTTCCAGACAGATGTTTCTAATACATTCTTACAAGGAGATTTGGTTGAAGAAGTCTACATGGAGCTGTCAAAGGGATTTTGCAGCCTAGGAACGGACAAGCATTTTGTATGCGAGCTAGTTAAGTCTTTGTATGGACTTAAGCTTCAAGACAGTAGAATGCTAAATTGACAGAAGCATTATCAAGTTCAGGCTATACATAAAGTCATCTAGACTATTCCTTGTTCAGTAAAAGAAGAGGTGATGGACTAGTGTTAGTCCTAGTATATGTTGATGATTTATTAATTACAGGAAATGATGGGAATCGAATTTCTGAGATCTAGTAAAGGTATTATGAAGAATCTAAGGAAATATGCATTTAAGTTGATAACTAAAGTAGGATTGGGGGACTGCCAAGCCAAATATGACACCACTGGAGTGTAATATGAAGCTGACCATTGTTAAATTTGATCAACGTGTCCAATCTTCTGATAGCCTATATGAAGATGTTCCAAGGTATCAAAGGTTAGTTGGTAAATTGCTCTATCTCACCATTACAAGGCTAGATATAACCTTTGCAGTTAAATCCTTGAGTCAATTTATGCAAAAGTCAAATATATCACACTAGAAGTATGCCTTTAGAGTGATCAAATATATCAAGTTAGAACCATGACAGAGATTATTGATCAGCTGATAGGGTATTGTGATACAAATTGGACTGCATGCCCAAGCACAAGAAAATCTGTCAACTAGTTTTAAATTGAAGTTTGGTGATTCACTTATTTCCTGAAAATTCAAAAGCAGAACACAATATCTAGGAGCTCTACAGAGGCAGAGTATAGGAGTTTGGTGGCTCTAACCACAAAAGTTGTTTGGGTTACAAGTTTGTTCAAGGATTTGGGTGTGAAATTGATTGGAGCAACATCCATCTATTGTGATAGCAAAGTCAACCATACAGATTGCTATCAATCCTGTATTTCATAAACGTACCAAGTATATAGAAATTGACTATCATTTCATTAGACAAAAGATCCAAAAAGATCTCATCAAGACTATCTACATCAACATTAAAGACCAACAAACTGACTTGCTCACTAAAGCCTTGGGAAGAACACCACATAAATTCCTACTAAGCAAACTTGAAGTATTGAATCTTTTCGATACATCTAGCTTGAGGGGGAGTATTAGAGTTGACAAAACAGTTAATTGATTATAGTTGTTGGACTATTAGTTACACATTAAACTAATTAGACAGTTGTCGATTAATTCGACAAGTTAATTAGAATATCACACATGGAAAGTACATTAGATGTGTATATATATAATTGTATCCATTCTTTTCTTTAGTGAATAAGAAATATCTTCCCTGCATTTCTCAACTCGTATTTTTGTGTATTGACCTTTTTGTATTTCTTTTTCATAATTAACGTGTGAAAAGTGAAGATAGAGATAAAGACGAATTTATGGTTCAATATTCAATACTCACAGTGAAGTTCTCATGGATCTTCTTTATGATTCTGCAACCCACGCGGGTCCCAATGTCTGCAGGTGCCAGTTCTGTTGGACAACTAGCATTTGCAATACTCTACAAAAGAGATATTACTACTTTGTGAAATTGCAATTATTACTAATACAAGAAATGTTGTACATGGAACAACAATGGACACAAAGAAACAAATTAGAAATGTGTTTTATGAATAAGTTTGTGTTTTTTTAATTATATTTTTTAGTTTTTAGCTATTTAACTTTTCTATATTTTATTAGTATTAAAAGAATTAGTTAATATTTCTATTATTATATTTTATTTTTATATTACAAAATAAATAAATAAAATAAACCTTAAACTGTCCATAAACCCCCGACCTAACCCCACTATGCTAAACTTCCCCTTAATCTGCGCTCCAATTCCTCTATTATCCCACAACATAAACCTGCAACTCCATTATATATACAACTCACACAACAACACAAACAAAAATAAAAGTATAATTTTTATTTAAGGTTTATTTTTATTTATTTATTTTGTAATATAAAAAATAAAATGTAACAATAGAAATATTAACGAATTTTTTCATACTAATAAAATATAAAAAAGTTAAATAGCTAAAACTAAAAAATATAATTAAGAAAACACTAACTTATTCATAAAAATCAAAAACAAAGGAAAACATATATTTTGTAAATTATTATTCTTTAAAGTAAAAATTATACTAAAATGTGACTTTATTTTTGTTGTTTTCAAATTATTTTAAATAAACTTACTATAAATAAGATAAAAAATTTAAATTTAAAAAATAAATATTTAAATACTAAAAAGGTATATATCTTTGGTAAAAAATTAGGTGTTCTGAATAGTCACTTTAACAACTCATCATGTTCCACGACACCAGGTTTGGGGTGTTTTAGAGTTATGACGTACTTATTCATTTATTTAGCTTATTCAAGTTGCTATTTTCGCTTTATTTTCACTTCATTTTCTGTAATTTCTTTATGATCAATGTCTTAGGCAGACTTAAAGTAAATGCTAGGTCACACCTTCTCGACACAAGTATATCAAATAAATAAAAATTATGTGTAGTAACAAAGAAGAGAAGATGAACTTTCGAACCGCTATTAAAGAATTTATTATTAATAGTATTAAAAGACTTTGAGAGATGCAGTATAGTTGAATATATGTTATTTGGTACACATACCTGAAGAAAAAGTGCATTTTCAGGATCATCCATTCTCCTCAAAGGACCATCATTTAGAGTGAAGCCATTTCTCCAGAAGATAATGGTGTGTCCAATGAAGTGAAGCGGTTGAGGAGGTATTCTTCCTGAAAGCGTTCTCCCAATTCCTGTAAAACTTCTTGTTCTTGAACGAGAAACGATACTTTCCCTACGATGTTGTATTGCACCCATTTGAGTAGCTCGATTAAAGATGGAGTTCACAATCTGATTATAAGGGTTTCGATCAACCGTTTCACTGTAAACAATATTGTGGCCATAGTTAGGAAGATAAAATATTGTGTGTGTACAGTCATAGACAATGAACATGCACTTTTAAAACAACTAGGAGAAGACTTGCCCATAACATCTTTAGTGTGTATTGCTTATCATATATGCATAGTAAATGAAAATAAAAGTACCAACATAAAATATTTTAAGATCATGATTCATGACATTTATAAGCATTATAAATTTGACTTTCTAAGATTAATTTTTTATTTTGATATAACTTATTAGTATCTAAAAAGAGATACAATTACAGATGGTTAAAATTTTATTTGAAAAGACCAGTATTTTTGGTGATGATAAAAGACTTTTTAGAAATTATTTTCATTGAGAAAATTACGTTCTTTTGTATGGTTATTTTAAATTGAGGATATTATTTTTCTTGAAAAGAACATTTTTCACCAAAATAGAGAAAATCGCGAATTAGAGTAGCAGGATAATAGCTTAGTAAGTTTAGGTTGATGTTTGGTCGTAGGATATAGTATGGTAGTAGGTTTTTGCCGTGTTTTTATATCATGTGTTGTCATCGCATGTCTTATATGTGTTAATTTTATTGTATTTACATATTATCATGTGTTTTTTTTATTAGTTGCTATTTCCGTTTCATTTTCTTTTCCTTTCCTTTTTGCCATATTTAGTTCATTCTACTTATGGATTTTTGAGACAGACTTTCCAGGAAACAACCTTTCTACTTTTATGAGGTAGTGGTAAGGTTTGCGTACATTCTTCTCTCTCCAAACTCCACTTGTGAGATTTTACTGAGTATGTTGTTGTCTAAAAAACTTTTCCCCTCCAAGTCTTTCGTAGAGTGAATTTCCTACCGCCCCCTGTCCCACCATACTTTTATAACAAAACGATAAAGAAAATTAATTTAGTTGCAACTCAAGTTTAACGAGACAATTAGTACTCCTCCAATTAGAAAATTATTTTGTTTCCCCTAAAGCACCTCCCAATGTGAAAAGAATGTAAAATCACACCAAAAAGGAAAAAATAATTCTTGAAAATAACAAAAAGTCAATATTCAAGTAAGTGTAGAAATTAAGAGAAAAATGATAAAGAAGTTGTAGGGTTAAGAGAAACAGAATTTGCCTTTTTTTCAACAACAGCGTGGTGTTGTTGGGGATTATCAGAATTGTTGTTTGAATTTTATGTAGAAGTACGATTCAGATCAGAAAGTATTCGAATACCGCTGGTTAACGGCTTCGTCTTGCTACCTGAAGAAGACATTGAATCTTGGGTAGAAGAATGGTTCAGATCAGAAAGTGTTCAAATACCAGTCATTGACGCCTGCTTCTTCCTAACTGGGGAAGATGCTGGATCATGGGTAGAAGGACGATTCAGATCAGAAGGCGTTCGATTACCATCGGTTAACGGCCGCTTCTTGCTAACTGGGGAAGACATTGTCTTGCCTCTCTATTTCTTGCCCCAAAGCAAGGGTGTTTAGGGTTTGGGTAGAAATGATCCAAGTAAAATAGTTAATCAAATTGATTAAATAATCAATTTTTATTTGGGTTTGGGGTCAAAATGGTAATTTATTTTCTTACAGAATATGAAGCGCATGGATACAAGTTATGTGTTTGAATTTGATTTTACATTTTCTTTTAAAATTGATAATATCTAGTTTAATTTGATTTTGTTTAAATAAATTAGAGAAATAATGGAATCGATAAATTATATTTATATTTTTTATAATAATATATACAATATCTATTATGTTTTATAATAATTTTAAATATACTATATATATTTTCATCAATAATGCAAAAGATTTCAAAACAGAAAAATATAGTGAAAGGCCAATTCGAGTCCAACACCAAAATCAACAAAAATAAAGCAAAAGCAACAATAGTCGATTTGTTACTAATTAAGCCTTTTCAAGGTTTGTAGGGTCATAAGGACTAGTTGGTTATTCTTTTACAAACTAATTTATTTTTCTCTTTCTCTATTTTGTCTTTTGATTTTATTTTTATGTATGCTTAATAATTGAATAATCACATCAAATTAAACCAAATACAGTTTTAACCATCGTGATTGACATCTACACCAATCCTCTGGGGTTGAACCTAAACTTAAAGGACTAACACATCCAATATCTAAATTATTAGACATGTTTTGAGAACATTCTTCCATCTTACATAAGGCCTTGTCATGACCAAGATCGAGCATGAGTTGTTGATCCAGTTTTTAAAATTGACGCCTGCTTCTTCCTAACTGAGGAAGATGCTGGATCATGGGTAGAAGGACGATTCAGATCAGAAGGCGTTCGATTACCATCGGTTGACGGCCGCTTCTTGCTAACTAGAGAAGACATTGTCTTGCCTCTCTATTTCTTGCCCCAAAGCAAGGGTGTTTTGGGTTTGGGTAGAAATGATCCAAGTAAAATAGTTAATCAAATTGATTAAATAATCAATTTTTATTTGGGTTTGGGGTCAAAATGGTAATTTATTTTCTTACAGAATATGAAGCGCATGGATACAAGTTATGTGTTTGAATTTGATTTTACATTTTCTTTTAAAATTGATAATATCTAGTTTAATTTGATTTTGTTTAAATAAATTAGAGAAATAATGGAATCGATAAATTATATTTATATTTTTTATAATAATATATACAATATCTATTATGTTTTATAATAATTTTAAATATACTATATATATTTTCATCAATAATGCAAAAGATTTCAAAACAGAAAAATATAGTGAAAGGCCAATTCGAGTCCAACACCAAAATCAACAAAAATAAAGCAAAAGCAACAATAGTCGATTTGTTACTAATTAAGCCTTTTCAAGGTTTGTAGGGTCATAAGGACTAGTTGGTTATTCTTTTACAAACTAATTTATTTTTCTCTTTCTCTATTTTGTCTTTTGATTTTATTTTTATGTATGCTTAATAATTGAATAATCACATCAAATTAAACCAAATACAGTTTTAACCATCGTGATTGACATCTACACCAATCCTCTGGGGTTGAACCTAAACTTAAAGGACTAACACATCCAATATCTAAATTATTAGACATGTTTTGAGAACATTCTTCCATCTTACATAAGGCCTTGTCATGACCAAGATCGAGCATGAGTTGTTGATCCAGTTTCTAAAATTGAAGCCTTCATTATTTCATGGTATTAAGAATGAGGATGCATTTGAGTTTTTCTGAATTGTTATGAAAGGTCACATTAGTTGGGTATTGTGCAACAACATTGGTGAAGTTTGGTACTATTTCAAATGTAGATATGAAGCGCTAGTAGAGGGTTCATGTGGAGTATTATTCCTTATTTTTTCCTCCGAGGACTTGGGCCTAGTTTCATGCCCTGCTTCTAGAAAAGTGTGACATACACACTCTGAAATCACAAAAAGGACGAGTTTCTGGCCTTGGTTGTCATAACCCAATGGGCGTGATGACATTTACCTAACCCGCTAAGACAAGTAAGCTTAAACCTGCCCAATTAAATACATAATATTAAAGGTGGAAGAATAAAGTGTAAAAGATAGGACAAGTACTAGAATATCAATCGTACAAACCATCCTAAGACTAGCGTCACATGTACAAGCCTCTAAAAAATAACACTCGAAGAAAGTAAAAGTCTCAAATGTCTAGTCCTAAAAAAAACATAACAAAGTAATGAATCCTCGAGAGTCTACCGAAAAGACAAGCAACTACCTCTCAAGAGAATCCTGAAGCTCGATCCGAACATCAAAAGAAATCTACAAGATGAACTGGACTCACAATCTATAAAACATGTAGAAAGGGGTCAGCACCAAACAATAGGTACTCTGCAAGAAGATCTAAACACAAATAAATCATACAAAAAAATACTCCTTCTGCACCAATCACATACCACCGAACTACACACTTGTACTCAGAAAAGTCTCAGCATAATAACAATAATATACACATACAAGCTAAACATCAATTACTCTCAGCAGTTGCTCAGAATATAGATCAGATATACAATAACATCTCAATATATAACTCGATTGTACTATAGACATCTTTAGATAATTTTAGATACTCCACAATTACAGTCCAGACATAATTATCTCATTATCCAATCTCAATAACTAAATTAAGTCTTAATCACAAGGTAGAATGATATGATATATAGTAAAATGATGTGAAATGGAATGATATAATGCAATGTCGAATAATCGTGATGCATGTCTGTCATACAATACGCATCTACTGATATAATCAGTCCGGACTCGATGAGGAACATATTTGCCCATGTACCTACCCCAAAGCGTGAGGCCCTTCCCAGTATAATCAATGTCACATGCCACGGCTCATGTGGCTCGTCCCCTATTTTATATGAATATTACATGTCACAGCTCGTGTAGCCTGTCCCTTATTTCTCATCATTTTTACATGCTACGACTCTTGAGGCCCGTTCTCTATTCCTTATCAGAGGAACTCAGTCAAGAATGAACATCAAGAGCATAATCATATAATACAAGAATAATAAGTGTATGCAAGAGTCCACAATACAACATATACGTCAATTCAAGTCAAATATCATAACATACAAGGCATAAAGATGATCCGTTGCAAGCTTATAGTCAATTGTCTAACCATAAGTGAAACTCAACCATAATATCTCCAATATTTTTCAAAAATAGGCACAACATGATCCACAAATTCACATTTGTATATCACAAGAGATTCTCAATATCAGATCACAAGTCAATGCATAACAACCTCTACCATTCATTTTCTTATAAAAAAGGAATTCACAAATAAATCAAATTCTCACAATTCATCAACTTCAACTTAGCCAACAATAATTACCCAATTATTTTAAGTCACAAGTAAAGGAAATATAGTATTCAAGTAAGCTTAACAAGGTTTAGGAATTCACTTGCCTCAATCAAAAGCCAAACCAAGCAAATATCGGAGCTTTTCCCCTTGATTTGCACCCGAAACGTCACAATCTAGTCAAATACAAATTTACAATCTCAATACGAAGCCAGTGATACTAAAATCAAGCAATTTGGATGAAAAAGACAAAATGATCCAAAACTCTTATACCAAAAAAGGTTCTTATAATCTGAAAATTATTACATGAAAATGTTCTCCACGTAAGAAGGAATTCATGGTGAAAATTCTTTCGAAAATCACTTTTCAATGAATAATCAATATCCAGAAATACCCAATTTCTCTGATCGAAACACCCCCTCCACCAATTTCATGTTAAAATCATAAATTAATTGATGGGAATTAAAGAATTAGGCTTGAAACACGTTACCCATTGATCTTGTCTTGAAATCTTTAAAAAATCAAGCTTGAAATATTAAAAATGGTGAAGCCCGTTATTTTTAAATCGCACACTATTTTAGGGATTTGGTACTTTGTGAATGTAGACAGAGATCCACGAACGCGGAGCTCAAGATTACACAACCTCCACAAATGTGAAGGGGTTGTCTGTGAATGTGGAATTCAAGGAGAATAGACCTCTATGAACGTGGGGCCCAATCCCACGAACTTGGAGGGTAATTTTGGGCTGCACCAGATTTGAAAAACCAACTATATTTCACAACTCTATATGGACCCCCGGGTCCGTTCGAAATCCGATACACACAAATAAAATATGTGACTATATTAGAAATGACCTTATGGACTCAATGAAACTATCATAATTTGATTATGAGATCTCCTTGACCTGAAACTCGATAAAACTCATTAAAACTAGTTGAAAATTCAAATACCCAAAATAACCTCAGAAACTATAAAAAATTATAATGATACCATTTCTAGAGTTAGTTTTAGCATCCGAAACTATTGGGACTGTTAGAATTTCAATTTGAGCTTCCAAACTCCAAATGTTGACTACGATCCAAATTCAATTGAAAATGTAACTTTGGGTCCAAAATCTTCGTTTTAACTCCAAATTTAGTTTCATAAGTTCTCTTAGACCAGATTCTGCATTGTGGAGCTAATCAAATTGACAGAATTGCATTTTGACATCAGAAACTCAAGATGACTTCAAAACTCAAAATCTCACACTTTAAGCCTTTAAAAACTCTTTCGTTAGAAAATTCCAATTTTCACAAAGTTTTGAAATCCAACTTTTTGACTCATCCAAAAATGACTCAAAGCAACTTTCAGGATGGACAAAATTGTAATTTAACTAGAAATGCCAAAAGTGACCTTTCGAGTCATTACATCATCCACCACTAAAATCAATGTATGTCCTGGAACATAAGACAAGGGAACATACTTGAAATCTCATAGAGGTGAGGACATCGGGCTCACATATCAGACTCCATCTCTCAAGTAGCCTCACTCATGGGTTGATGGTGCCACTCAACCTTCACTAAAGCTCTCTCTTATGTTCTTAATTTTCAGATCCATTTGTCCAAAATAGCCACGGGCTCCTCCTCATTGGTCAAATCCGAACTCAACTCCACCGAATCAAAGGATAACACATGAGAATCATCAGGAACATAGAGCCGAACATGGATATATGAAATACAAGATGAAATGAGGACAAGATGGGTGGCAAGACAAGTTGATAAGCCACCTCTCCCACTTTCTCAAGGATCTCAAAAGAGCTAATATACCTAAGGCCAAGCTTACCCTTCTTCCCAAATTGCATAACACCCTTCATAGGCGAAATCCTATCAACCAAACCGGCTCACCCTCCATGAACTCTAGGGGTCGAACCCATTTATTAGCATAACTCTTTTGGCAACTTTGGGCTGTCAACAATCTATTCTTAATCAAACGCACCTGCTATATAGAATCTCCAAGCAAATCAGAGTCAATGTTATCAACCGCAACAGAATCGAATCAACCTATGGGTGATCTACATCTTCACCCGTACAATGCCTCAAAAAAGGCCATTTGGATGCTAGAATGATAATGGTTGTTGTAAGCAAACTCCGCTAAAGGCAAGTGTTAATCCCATCTGGCACCAAAATCAGCAACACAACCTCTAAGCATATCCTCAAGTACTTGAATAGTTCTCTCGTACTTACTATCTATCTGAGGGTGGAAGATTATGCTCAAAACTAGTTTGCTATCTAGGCCATGCTGGAAGGACTTCCAGAAGTGGGATATAAAAAATGAGCCACAGTCTGATACAATGGAAATCAAAACCCCATGAAGTCTCACAATCTGATTAATATAGAGCTAAGTTAACTTCTTGGCTGTGAACTTCACCTTGACCGTGGTGAAATGGGCGGACTTAGTCAATCGGTACATGACCTGATGTTTCGCTCTAATAAGAAAGGAAACGCTATCATGAATTAACCTAACCAAAAGGTAAGATCGAATTAACAGGGAATACAGGGTTTGACTACGAGAATTCGCTATCAATCGTATCTAGTATCTATAACTAAAATCTCTAAATTGGGGGGGGGGGTTTGTAATTCAAGAACAAAGAAAAAGAAACACTATACTATGATGTGGGAAAACACTCAATTTTAGGGATAACTTGGGAATTGTGTTCCCCATGGTTCGTTGAATCGATTAACCTAAACAACATAAATACAATTAGAGATTCGCATGCAGGATGGTAACTTAAGTTCTTCCAGCCCTCTTGTGAAGGTGAAGGTCAAATTTCACCATGGCGTTTGGTCGGCAACCATGGCGTGCCAACTAACCATTACCTATTGTCCTAGTCAACCTTCCCTTGGTTAGGTTTGGTTGATTAGACGAGAAAACATCAATCGAATTCTGTCATCTATTTCTCTTTTCCTATTCCTCACTACCTTGGTCAAGATCATAATAGTAGGCAACATTTGGTGTTGCCCACCACTAAACAACAAGCATAACAAAGAGAAATAGATAATACATGCAAAACCCCAATCATAGAGATGTATTAACCTAGGCCATTTCAAGTCAACTACCCATGATTCCTACAACCCCAAGTCGCGGATGCTTAGCTACTTATGGCTAAGGCAAAACCAACAAAAATGCAAGTATAGACATGATTCGGAATTTTAGCCAAGGCAATGAAGATTGAAGACACCACCAATTGCAAACCAAAAGCTTCATAGATTGATAGTAAGCATAAAGCAAGATTTGCAATCTCCAAAATTGGGTTTTCCAAGAGAAAATGAGAGACTAAGCTAAAAACCTAAAAGTTGTCTTGAGAGTATCTTCAAAGATGATGTTTTCTTCTCAATTTCGAATCTCCTTCAATAAAACCCTAACTTAGACTAGTTATAGTGCTTACAAAATAACCATAAAAATTATATAGAAAAGACAGCTGGCAGCTGGTACGCCTCGCAGGTATGACTCATAGGGTGACCTACGAGTCGTAATCAAGGTCTCCTATCAGGTTCTTGGTATCTTGGACTCAACTAGTATGACCTACTGGTACGAGTCCTAACTTAGGCTATGACTCATATTCTCCTCTCGTAGTCTAGGCCTTCAATTGTTGATCCAATGTTTGGGCTCTCTGATTTTAGCTACGAGTACACCTATACAAGTCATAGTGAGACCTATGACTCATAGGGTGGCCTCGTAGGGTTGACCTCCACCTAGCAGATTTTTAATTTTTTTGGTCTCAATTTCTTGCTCAGATAGCATCCTACGACTCGTAGCTTGGGTTATGACTCGTAGGTGAACTTATATGTTCGATGCTTCAGTAAAATCTGCAACTTTTCTCTAAAATCATGCCAACTTAACTTTTCTGTAAGAACAACATAGAAACACATAAAAACTATAATAAGTCACATTAAGAACTCACAAAATCTCTTATTTTAAGCATCAAATATATTGTACTTTGACAGCACATCAACACCCTCAACTTAGAATTATTGGTTTTCCTCAAGCGACGACTCAATCTATACAGACAATGAGGAATACGTAGCAGCTGTACTAATGGCATATACATCTTTCACTCCAATCCAAGTACCCAACTATTATTTTCAAAACCATATTGTAAAACACTGAGCATAACAAAAACATAATGATGAATCTGAAAACCTAACTATGATAAACTAAGGAGCATCAACCATCCACAATCACTAGTGCAGCCGTATGCTAATCAAGTAGTGCAAATGCCCTCACAGAAAAGAAGTCCCTCTCACTCACTCAAGAAGCATTTAGAATTTAGGGACTGAGGAAATATTCTCACTCTCATAATTAAAATTCATACATAATGACTGACACCATAGACTTGCCTCTATACTCATCTTCTGGCTTGGTGACAAAGTGGATTTGGATCACTATAGGACTTAAGGGCTTGTAACATAGGTTCAGGGGCCTTTGGTTTGGCATTTTAGGTGAGTAGTGAGTAAAAGCTATCCTTGAACCATGTTTACCAAAACATTTTGCTTTCATAACCCAACCCTTTTCGTTGAATCCACCCCTATTCTCCTATTTCAAACTTTTCTCGAGTGCTTTCTTTTTAATTTTAACTGTGCCTTATTTTGAACTCAATTCTTGCTACTTTTTCTTAATTCAAGGTACTTTTATTTTCTTTTTCTTCACTCGGCTCATGATTCTTCGTTTCTCTCTTTGTTTCCTAACTAACCACCTCATTGTTATTACTTTATCACAATAAGAGCCATCATCAACTTAGACTTTCAGCTTGAGGTGAAGTACATAATATCTATTCCCCAAACCAGGACAACAATTTATAGCCACCCTCAACTTAGGCTTTTAGCCTTAATTAAGGTTCATATGTTCAAGGATAGACCATGGCCAATATCAAGGTATTTCATCAAACAAGGTTAAGCTAGTAAGGTGTCAAGAAAGAATGAGTACATGAGAGGCTGGAAAACTTGGAACAAGAGATTCACTTACTCATTTGATAGGTCATTTAGGCTAAAAGTTGGATCACTCAAAGAACAAAGGCCTAAGATCCTTTCCACATCAACCACATCACCAAGCCTACCTTAGAGTACTGAGGCAAGTTCTGAGTATATACAAGATGCATGAATACATAAAATAAGCTCACAACACACATGAAATTGCACCCACAATCAAGTATAGGCTCACAAGACATGCTTCAAGCCTCAACTCACCTTTACAATATCAGGACAATCATTGCCAAATCATCAAAATGCATGAATGCATCAATAATCACAACCTCAAAAATTTTGAGGGTACCCAATTTTTCAAATCATTCAAAAATCATTTAAAGACAATGTATATGCCAACAGATAACTCTACTATGAACTTACACATTATCTACACTATCTAAACATACCTGTTCAACAGAAAATTAAGCATCCACAAGGAAAAAGAATCACGACAAAAAACCTTGGGATCAAAGATAGGAAAATAGGGGAAGTTATGGACTCGAGGCTACTCAGACTTCACCTAAATCCATAACTTCCTACACCCCACCAAAATAGAATACTTTGTGCTCAAAGTAAAGACAAGAATGAAAACCGAACATGATAACATATATATATATATATATATATATATATATATATATATATATATATAGAGAGAGAGAGAGAGAGAGAGAGAGAGA
>JAOTQR010080766.1:0-40533 GCA_025774065.1 Solanum ossicruentum | reverse complement strand
TATTTAGACCCAAATTGTGAAGGAAAAGGAATTTCTTCTCTTTTTTTTTTCAAACGTACGACATTGACTAAGTCTAACCAACTCATGCCAAGAGATGGAAAATCTTTACATACCTCGATTTCTTTCTCTGACTAACTCCAACGCAGGACAAACCCAATTTATGCTTCCGCATGTCCAACATCTACACAAATTACAATAACGCCAACTATTAATAACCGTATCGGGTCTTAAATCCTAACTTTTTGGTTCCAAATATTACAAAAATTTGGCAGCATCTCCCCTTATAATATGCCGCCCTGAGAATTCAACTCGGATCAAATAATCAATCAACAACAACAACAACCTACAATATTAATAAACCCTTCCAACGCCATCACAACCTCAAAACACCACAAAACGTTATTTTGACATAATTGGTAAAATAGGGCAACATACATATAAATACATATCTACCATATTCAAGCCTTTCTATGCACTCCAAGGACTATAATACATCACTCCAACGCCCAACGCAAACCCCCAACGTTAAGACGTAACATTACACTTTCCATAGGGCTCCAATTCGAGCCAGCCTTCATGTAAACATTCACATAGTTTCCCAACACTCCTTTCACCCCACAAAAACTATTTTTATATCGAATAAACATAAACACATAACTATAAAACAATATATCGACATATGCAAGCTTGTCCCCAATTCAACCCCAAATTTGAAATTCACAATTCAAACTAACAACCAATCCTATTTTCATGTTTTACCTTCAATTTAACACATCCCTAACACCCCCACAATCTTTAATTCACATAATTAAAGCTAAAAATTAACATACCTTTCAAGCTCCTAACTAGACCCAAATCTTCGTAGCCATCAAACCAAGCGTTTTCTTGACCAACTAACGCCTCTACGCCACTTAGGGAACCCAATCTACCAAGCTTGAAGTGTCAAATAATTGAAAACTCGAAAAAATTGAACTTTTTTTCCTTTGCTACAGTAACCCAAGAGGTTGCCTATGTTGGCTTTCTTCTAATTTTTTTTCTAAGTATGGGAATATATCTTGCACAAGAGAGACTTATACATATATATAGGAACCAACTTTTCCACTTGTGCCAATCAAAAGAAGCCACACAAAAGACCCGACTAACAATAAATCTTAAGGATTATACTTTATAAGAAATTTCACATTTGGTCCCAAACTTTACCAAATTGAATCAATTAAGCACTTACGGGTTCTAACTTACGGGGTCTAACAATTTGAGCGAGACAGAACTATTTATGTCTCAGTGTTTCTCTTGTAGATAAGGCTTGTGAAAATTTCCCTGCATTCACAGAAAATTTCTTAGTTTTAAAATGAATTGATCTTGTTGATTACGGTCGTCTGCTCCTCATCTTGTCCTCGATGAATCGCTTTGATCTCCCACCTTTTGGTAGACAGAAGATAGAAAAATACATATTTTGATAAAATGTTCGACATGCTAGAAACAATAAATTTTTTAAAAGATCACTGCCAATTGCCTCGTAAAGCTTAGATGAACATGTTCGGCTTTTGACATAGATTCCTTGATGTGTAGCGATTGTCTTGAATTCCTGATTCGATTATCTTGAATTCCTGATCAGGCTAAGAAACCTTAAGACAACTTCTGAATTTGTAATGACCCCCAGTGAAATTTTGAGGGCAACCTCAAAATTTCTATCCCAGTTTAGATGTTGTCAGGGATTAATAGCTAATCAGAAGCACCTTGAGAATTTTTGAGATCTTTCTCAAAAATTTTGTCCCAATTGAAGTTTTACCATGCTCTAAACTTCGATACGTTGTAGACGAACCACTTTGCTCAGAATTTTTGATTTCCTTTCAAAAATTCTGTCCTAGTTTCCTTTCAAGGAGTATGATCTAGCCGTTGTGGCGCCTACATATCCCATTTAAATTTTGAATAAGAAATTACCGATGTCGACATAGGCCACCTACATATCTCATTTTTGAGAATTCTGGTCAAATATAGTTCTAAGCTCGGGAGGTAGGGAAAAATACAAATTTTGAATAAGAAAATGACCGAGCTTGACATAGGCGCCTACGTATCTCATTATTAAGAATTCCGGTCAAACATAGTTCCAAGCTCGGTAGGTAGAGAAAAATATGAATTTTGAACAAGAAAATGACCGAGGCCGAAATAGGCCACCTACGTATCTCATTTTTGAGAATTCAGGTCAAATGTAGTTCCAAAAGGTGAACAGGAACATATAAAGGGATAAAGGGATGACCGAGGCCGACATAGGCCGCCTACGTATCTCATTCTTGAGAATTCAGGTCAAACGTAGTTCATCTCAAAGGAGAAAAATCTGATAATAGACTGAAGCGATCACAAGCAAAATCATGCAATTATAGGAAAAAGAAAACTTTGAGTCTCTAGACACAGCGTCTTTTGACAGTATATGAGTTGATTGTCAAATTGTAGTAGGCGATGCTTGTACTAAATCTTGTCCCAGATACCATCTGGCACTATCTTCTTAGTTTTGCGCCAATCTTCTTCTCTCTCTATCATACCAGTAATGTTCTCCCCATGATCAGGTAAAAGATTCTTGTTGACATCGGGGGCAGCAGTCCGAAGAACAAATATGTCACAGTCAATTAAGTCCTGGATTCTATGCTTCAGAGTTATGTACTCTTCAGTGTCATGTCCAACACTGTTAGAGTGGTAAGCACAAGTTTGATCACCCTTGAAGAAACGAGAATTAGCATCCATGGCTCTCGGAGGGGCAGGCTAGATAATCCTGCAGCTGACAACCTTTCAAATAGCTTTGTACGGCTTTTGGCGAGTGGAGTGAACACCCTAGGGGATTTTGGGTTAGGAAGGCTATAGTTATTTGTGGGGCCGGAGGCGCTCGATGGTAATTAGGGTGGTTTCGACAGGGGAGTATAGGGGTCTGGAATCTTGGGTATGGCAGTGCTTGGTGATTTGACGGTGGGGTTTGGAGATTCGGGGTTAGAGAACTAGTAGAGGGATTTTGATAAGTTGGTTGTATATGGGAGCAATTTGGCAGTGGAGATTGGTAGTCTGGGGTAGTGTTTGGATGTTGTGGGGAATGATAAGGAAGGGGTGTTTGATAGTTTGCAGGTGAAGGGTGATATCCTGGTTGAGCATGAAAGGCGGGGGAATGGACTTTGGGTAGGTTGAAAATGGATTTGAGGGGATGTGAATTTTCTGGGGTGGCTGCTGGGGGTTCTCCTTTTGTCTTGGACGCCGGAGATAGCTAACACATCTTCTTTCCATTTCCTCACCATCTCATTCATTGCTATTGAATTTGATATACGGGTGATCTTGCCCGTTTTAAGTCCATCTTCAATATTCTCTCCGATTTTAACTATGTCCGTGAATTTCACTCTAACAAGAAGCATCATTCTTTCATAAAACTCCAATTCTTGGGAGCGGAAGAACACTTCGATAATTTCCTTTTCTGACATGGGAGGACGCACTCTAGTGGCATTTCTCCTCTATCTGTAGGCATATTCCCGATAACGCTCAGTTGACTTCTGCCTAATACTTTCCAATGAATAACGGTTTAGCACAATTTCAACATTATAGGCAAAACTTTCGACAAAATCTCTATCCATGGCACTCCAACTGGCCCACCGATTCATTTCTTGGGAGGTAAACCATTCTAGGACCTCCCCGCTTAGACTTCGGCTGAAAAGCCGCATCAATAACGCTTCATTTTTCCCGACACCTACCAGCTGATCACAATATGCTCTCAGATGGGCCAGGGGATTTCCGCTTCCATCGAAAGTGTCAAACTTTGGTATTTTGAACCCTTCTGGAAAGTTCAGATCTGGGTGAATGTACAAACTCTCATAATATAACTCTGCACTATCAGGTACATAGCGAAATTACTTCATAGCTTTTGCAATTTCTTCCCTGATATCCAACTTGGCCATCTCCTTCTTGGTCTTCCATTCTTTCTCCTTTTCCTCATAATGGTCAACATCGGCGTAGGTGGCGTGAGGATTTTGTGGATTGGCAAGGATTGGGATATGGAAGGGACTTTAGAAGGCTTAATTTAGGTGGCAAGTAAGTTGTATTCGTCCGAGGCTCGATTTTCAGGATGGATTATCTAGGGGTGGGTAGCATGGGAAACATGAGAGGAGCTGCAGGCTTGGGCAATATTTGGATTTTGAAGAGGGGGTGGCGCTTGGGGAAAAAGATTAGAAGGTCATGCATCATCGATGATGGGAGAAGCTTAAACGGGGGTAATTGGTAGATTTGTCGAGATGAGGATAGGCTAATGAGATTATTAGGAGAAGGAAAATGCAGTGATAGCCAAATTTGCCAACTCTTGAGTCTTCTTCATTTTCTTTTTCATGTCAACAATCTGTTGCATCAGCTATGCAATCAATTTGTTCTATTGTGCGACAATGGGATCTGCAACAATAATCTTGGTCAGGCTTACATCATCATTATGGTCTGTCATTGTTTCTTTCTGTAGGTTTTGGTCATGGGAGAGATCTTTATTGGCTCTGGATCTGGTGAAATAAGGATGATCGACCAGCTATTTATCAACACAGATCATTTTTAAATTACCTTTAAGAAGAATTACTAAAAGCAAACACGTTAGTTTCTTCAAATTAGCAGATAATATAGGATAATACACATATATTACTAAACACACAATTGTTTGCTTTATTCGAGAGTAAACTAGCCCAAAGATACAGGAGATATGGTAAATAGGCAGGATTTTGCCTATACAATTTTAGGAATGGTGGATCAGAAAGATTGATTTGTGCCAAGTTAGATTTTCTTATATTGTTGATAATGTAAACCGGGAAAAATAAGCTTTTGGAAAGATAGGGGCCGGGCCTAAAAGGCTACTTATGTATATCACGAAGGAGAAATCAGGCCTTATGTAGTTCAAGCTTGAATACTTTCAAATTGAAATGAAAAATTCGCTTTTGTCAAATGAAAGAGTAAAATATTGGAATTTTGAGAGGGGATTGATTTTTGTTGAGAAACTTGAGACTCAAAGAGTATTTGGACGCATATTTGATAGTGGCTGGGATTTATGCTTAGGTGACTCTAGAGACTTTCGAAAAGAAGTGGACTAGAAGACTTCAAACAGAACAACATAATTACACCAACAGTTATAAAATATGCCACGTAAATAGATATGTGACCCTTTTGTGCTAAGGGTAGGCATAACGATTTAAAGGATGTATATGCAATTTTAAATGTTCCATTGCCCCAAAATATTTATACATGCGTTATGAATAAATTCAATAGGGATACATAATATGGGAGAAGGATACAAAACAATCAATCCCACACAGAAGTATAGACCTAAGCTAAGCCTTCGTGGAAGATTTGTTCTGCTTGGACTTCTCGGCGCCTCTAAACATCTTTGGATGTAATACCCTATAAACAAACCTGTTTTGATTAACATGTGTTATTAAAATAAATTCTCAACCCCGAGGGACAAAGATTCATCAAACGACATATACATCCTTCAAATATAAACACATAAAGCATGATCGTCCATTTGGGTCGGGGACCACTTTGAACTCAAGGTGGTCTTTCTAATGGGCCCAACACACCTTACGTGTTGGATCGTCTTAGGACAACACTTAGAAGTAGGGATTTGACTTTGCTCTATCCTAAGTGTCAAAGAGTGGGTTTTTGAATGGACTAGGAACCCAGGCGGACAACCTGAGCTGGAAATCATGACAACGATTGGACGAACTAATAAATTATCACTTATTCCAAAAATGATTACGTATTTGGAAATCTGGCTGCAGGATCGCAAAACCATCTTTCCAAATACACAAGATAAAATAGGAAGTTCTATGAAATGCAAATGACAGTTTAATATCAATTTTAAACAGATAAAGCAAATAAGAAAATACTAAACAAATCAAATAGATAGTCAAACAACCTAATCTAATGGTTAGAATTTAATTGAAATTCCCCAGAAGAGTCAACATTTCTGTTGATCCAAAAAATGGCTTTTTGAAAGAAGATTCGAAAATCAAAAATCAATTTAAAACTTAATAAATTTAAGAAAACCAATTGTCGAAATTCGAAAGAAAATAGAGTCGCCACCTAATTTTAAAGATAATTAGGAAACCAATAAACATTTAAAAAGACCTAACAAAAAAATCTTTTTAAAATACAAAGAAAAGGTTTGGGTTCATATTTCCATTTCAATAAGGCTTTACGCATTTGAAATGGCCACTAAATGCGGTTATCCGACGATTAGGAAATTGACTAACTTTTAATGATTCAATTTTGAAACAAAGTTGAGTAGTTTTTTTAAAAAAAAAAAAAGAATTAATCAATTTTAAGGGAGTTGGCTAAATTTGAAAGAGATTTGACTGAATTTGAGAAAATTGACCAAAATTTGATTGAATTTGAAATAAATGATTAATTTTGCAAGCAATTGACTAGGTTTAAAACTCCGAAACAAAATAAATTGTACGAATAACTTTAGTATTTTTATGAAAATCATTGATAGCGAAATTAACATAAATGGAGGCAATGTTGGGGAAACAATTAGAGTAATAGCAAGTAAAATATTTGTGTTAGACAAGTATCATAAACAAAATAATGAACATCTATATGATTGTGGATGACTCCGAGCAAGGTCATTTCGTTGGCTTGCTAGTCTAGATGGCCTATAATATTGACTCCATGCATAGATATAATGATGCCAAGTCACGAGACTTGATTTTGCGGGAGTCCCGAAGCTAGACTCCATTTGCTACCAAGGTTTTCCTCTTTAGGGTCAGTGAACTGGGAACGTGAGCTAAGGCAAACCTCGACACCACCAAAATAGGAGCTTCGTCTATGCTTTCTTTGTTTCAACACCAACAATTTCGGCTTGGTACTTGTATGAGTTTTCTGAAAACTGGCTGAATGTTGAATAAGAACTTAGTGTTTTTCATAGTAAGAGCAGTTAGGGTTTTCGATTAGGATCCGTCCCTCTCTCTGTGAAAAAAGAGGGGAATTTATAGCCCCAAAATTAGGGCAAAATTGATGGGGAAAGACGGGTGAAGAACAGGCTGGAATTCTGCTGTGGATTTGAAATTTCAAATTCAAAATGTGGGAATCATTGTGTTTTTTTCAACATTCTATCCGTTAATTATGGATTAAAAGTTGACTTAAAGGGACCACAGGCGCGGGTGAGCGATTTTCTAACCTAAACATTCTAGAAGAAGGGGAAGAGAGAGAAAAGTTGCAGTTGGGTCTACTGGTTTTGGCTTGTGGTCGATGGAAGAAGAAGAAAGTCGAGGAGTGGTTTCTAGTTTTATTCATGAAGATGAAGAAGAAAATGGCATCGGGGAAGAGAGAAGGCAGCGTTATGGGAAATAAGGGGAAATTAGGGGCGCATCGCCCCCACGCGCTACATCTATATATTTGTTTCAAAAACTAATTATTTCCAATTATTAAAATTAAAAGCTCGATGACTAATTTATGCTGTGGAGGGTAAAAATTGGGTGTCAACACACATAATAGATACAATTTTCAAGAAAATAATCAAGAAAGTATTTTAAGAAACATATATAGGGTCTCATGGACTCTCAACTTATTTATAACCATCTTTAGGGAACATGAGAGAACAATCTCATGCTTTCATTTAGCCTTACATACCTGAGAAGTTGATATTACAATCGAACTTTGACGAATACTAGACTTCTTAAAGAAAATCCTCGATCTCGGTAGTTCTTCTTGAGTGGAAGAATGTAACGCCCCCCACCCCCCCAAATATTTCTATCTGATTATTAATGAATGTCTAGATGAGATTGAGGTGATGATGAGAAAAATTTGAGAAAAATCTATAACAGAGAGTCTATGAGAGCCTTTACAACTCGTAGTAGGCTCTACGACTCGTAGAGGGGATCCCATATAGAATTCTAATATTTCTAACTCGAAGACTAATGCAGATACGAGGGGTCTATTATGACTTGTAGTGAGGACTATGACTCATAAGAGGGGATCTCGTAAAGGTTTCCAGTGATTCAGGATTTTGAGACTTCTAGGCTACGAGGGGCAACTACGACCAGTATTGATGACTACGAGTTGTAGTCAGGGTTTCGTAGACCCTGCCGACAATTTTCTAAAGGGCTATTTTTTTATTTACCATCCTATTTCCTTCAACCTACAGTCTTTTTGGACTCAATTTAAGTCCTAAAAATGGCCCTTAAGCATACATTCCCCCATTATTAACTTACGATTTTTCTTGAGGAGGAAGATATCAAGAGAAGAGAAAGAAGAGTAAGGTTCTTGGTTTTACCACAAAGTTTGATTGTTCTTCCAATAGGTATGTAAGGCTTATCAAAGTGTGATAACTTGTTCTTCACACGCTCCTATTCATTGAGTCAAGATTTGGTAAAAGAGTTCAGATTTGAGGAATTATATTATCTAAATATTGAGATTGTGTGCTTATTATGAATTCTTTTGACGTTTTATGAAGTCTTATTGCATCATATACTCTCAATCTGGCATTGATCTATAGTTTTATACTTGGTAGTATTAATTTAAAAATTTTCATGAGTTTTGAGAAATCTATGCATATGTTGGGTTGAAGTTGAGTTTGAAGATTTGAGTAGAGCATTGGAGTTGAGTATCTTGAGTTGAGCAAATTAAGTATGAAAAGTATTTCATTGAGTCATATATGCTATCACACATGAATATCTTGCTTGCATTACATGATGAGTCAATTTAAGCGAGTCTAAATGATCGTTAATTGAGTTGAGTCGAGTTTGATGGAATGCATTGCATGAATTATTGAGTTGACTATTTGCATTGATGAGATAAGATAATGAGCACTAGAGATGAGATAACCCAAATGAGGTTAAGATTTGAGTTGAATGATTGAGCATTGAGAATTAAGTTGAATGATGATGTTGAGCATATTTTATTCTTGGGAGAAGTATTGAGCACCGAGTTGGGTGATTGAGGAGCACCCCAGAACTACGTTGCTAGTGTAGGACAATCATTTCAACATAATACTGGAGACTCTTATCCCGCAAGTGACCTCCTTATGGATCCATGAGGGAGATTTGATGCGTCCTTTTCCGTGGCACGATAAGGATGGATGAGGCAACTGTGCCATATTTGTTGTCCATCATCTAATTATAGGTGGTGGGAGGTATATCCCAAGCAATCTTGATTGAGCATGATATTTCAAAATGATTCTATTTATCATATATATATTTTTAAAGCACAATTTACTTCAAATGAGTATACATTGAGTTGAGCATGAATTGTTAAGTTGAGATGAATAAGTTGAGCCTTATTTTCTTGAGCCATTTTACATACCAATATATTACATGTACTGACATCTATTTTGGTCCTGGATTATTTTATTTTGTAGATACAGTAGATAGAGGGCTTCATCACGCATATTATTGAGGTCCGGATCAATACATCTCTCGAGTTTGGTAAGCCCTCTTAGCATCCCGGAGGAGCCATTTTACCTTTCATTATTTTGAGTACTTTTCTTTTTTTGATTAAGGTGCTCATGGCCTATTATGGCATATTTCTAGACTAATAAGTAGAGGCTTCGTAGATATTTGAGTGGAGGCTTTGGATAAGTCTCTGTATATAAACTATTTCCATTGACACTATAATACAATGGAGCTATTTCTATGTGCATAAATGCTCATCTTTGATGCTTATTTATTGAGTTATTCTTCCACTGTTGAGTTTGATGTGACGATAAGGCTAAGTGGTTCTCTCAGGGGCTAGTGATGGCCTCTGAGTGCCGTCCAGGCCAAGTGTAGCCTCCCGGGGCGTGATAAACTTGGTATCAGAGCACAGAGTTCAAGAGTCCTAGGGAGTCTATGAAGTCGTATGTAGTAGAGTCTTGTTTATGTGTGTGTCGTGCACTACACTTCATAAACAGGAAGCTATAGGACATTAGGAACTGTTACCCTTTCTTTTGATTTGAATTTGTGCGATAGAGTTGAACACTCTATAAACTTCTTTTCTGTCTCGTGCGTTATGCGATTGTAGACCATGCCTCGAAGACTTGTAGTAGACCAGAGGAATGCCTCATCTAGCACTGTTAATAACCCTGCTTCAGAGATGCCTCCCCGAACAGAAATATGGGGCTGAGATCGACCGCCCAAGATAGCTGGTGTTCCTGTGACACCTACAGCTCCACCTGTTCCCACTATAGAGGTTGATTTCAGAGGAGCTATAGCTATGCTTACCCAGTTAGTAGCTTCTCCTGATACACCAGCCCCTAGCTCTAGCTGTCATGAGCCCACGACTGCTTCCAGGCTAAGGGATTTTCTGAAAATGAAACCACTTATCTACACTGGGTCAAAGGTTGAAGAGGACCCTTAGAACTTAATCGATGAGATGTGGTTGAAGACCATGCATGCGACTGAGATTAAAGGAGTTAACCAACTTAAGGATATGGTCAATGTTTGGTACAATCAGTGGGAAGAGAGTCGAGGTGACGATGCTGAGCCTGCTATTTGGGATGAGTTTGAAAGTGCCTTTCTCGATCACTTCTTTCCTCAAGAGTTGAGAGAGGCAAAGGTCGAGGATTTTGTGAATCTGAAATAAGAGGGGATAATGGTCAAAGAGTATAGCCTGAAATTCATCTAACTGTCAAGGTATGCATTGGAGGTGGTTCTGAGTACGAGGGCAAAGATGAGGAAATTTGTATCTAGTTTAGGCAGACAGGCGAAGAGGGAGTGCAAGGCGGCATTACTGATTTTGAGCATGGATATTTCTAGGATGATGGTCTATGACCAAAAAAACTGAGGAGGATAAGAAGAAATATAGAGAGGAGCATTTAAGTAAGAATTCTAGATCAACAGGGCCTGAGCCCAGTCAAAGCAAACAGAGCAAGGGAGATAAATCTTATTTTCGAAAGATATCCTTGGGCTATGCACCATATTCAGCCAGTGTGCCTACCCGAACCCACAGACATGATCAGATATACCAAGGTCAATCAAACTTTAAGCTAGAGGGTGCACAGTCTCAAGCAAGTGCGACCCTTGGATCTAAATGGAAGCCACCTTGTGGGAAATATGGCAGGATGCATCTTGGAGAGTGCAAGGGTGGAGGGAATGCTTGTTATAAGTGTGGTCAACTGGGTCACTTCCAGAGGGAGTGTCTGATGTGGGGTAATAAGGCCCAGACTTTTACCACAGCGCCACCTGGGATGGGTAACCAGAGAGGTGCTACACATGGAGCAGGCAGAGGAACAAACCAATTGTATACTATGGGGAACCGATAGGATCAGGAGGTTGCACCAAATGTTGTAATAGGTATGCTTAAATTCTTTCCATTACCATGTAATATTTTACTTGATCAAGGTGCAACTTTCTCTTTTGTGAAGCCATATGTGGCGAGTTGATTTGAGATTCTTCCTGAGTGTTTGCTTGAGCCATTTTCTATTTCTACTCCTATTGGTGAATTTATTCGAGCAGAGAGGATCTATAGAGATTATGTGGTTTCTATCATAGGAATAATCTTGTTGATTTGACTGAGTTGGAGATAGTTTATTTCGATGTGATCCTTGGTATGGATTGGCTTGATGCCTGCTATGCCACTGTCGATTGTCAAATTCGGACTGTAAAATTCCAGTTTCCAAATGAACCTGTTATTGAGTAGAGGGGAGATTCTATTGTGCTAAAGGGTAAGTTTATTTCTTACATAAAGGCCCAAAATTTGATCTCTAAAAGATATATCTATCACATGCAAGTCAAGTCCGATGATGTTGAGCCCCTTTCCCTTGAGTTTGTTCCGTTTGTGAAAGAGTTTCCTGATATATTCCCTGAGGATCTGCCTGGAGTCCCACCTGATAAGGAAATCGACTTTGGGACTGATGTTCTTCCTGACACCCAGCCTATCTCTATTCCACCATATAGAATGGCCCCTATGGAGTTGAAAGAGTTGAAAGAGCAGTTGAGGGACTTGTTAGAGAAAGGGTTCATAAGATCAAGTGTCTCTCCTTAGGGTGCTCCAGTCCTATTTGTGTGAAAAAAGGATGGTTCTTTGAGGATGTGCGTTGACTACCAGCAATTGAATAAAGTGACTATTAAGAATAAGTATCACCTTCCGAGGATTGATAATTTGTTCGACCAACTTCAGGGGGCCACTATTTTCTCTAATATAGACGTCCGATTAGGCTATCATCAGTTGAAATTGAGAGAATGTGACATCCAGAAGACAACTTTCCAAACACGGTATGGTCTTGAGTTCTTAGTGATGTCTTTTGGTTGACAAATGAACCCACAACTTTCATGGATTTGATGAACAGAGTATTCCAGCAGTATCTCAATATGTTCATGGTTGTGTTTATTGATGACATTTTGGTATACTCCCGAAATGAGGAGGAGCATGCCAATCACCGTAGGATCTGAAACGACCCCAAAAAGTGCCTCGGAATGTCCAAAATTTTAAATTCCATATATCTCAAAATCCATTCGTTATTTTAAAAATTTGACTTCATATTCGTAATGAGGGGGTCAAAATTAGGTGAAAAGCGTCTAACCCCAATTTAAGAGCGAAAGATTAGTAATTATAAATTTATACATGACGATTTCTAGTGAGTCTGCGCGATGAGGCGCGACGCGCCAATAGCCAATTCCAGTGTATTTTTTTTAGTTCATCCAAAATTTTCTAAGTCTTGGGACCAAGTTTTTCCAAACGTATTTCTTGGTGCTAATTTTTGTTTTGAATGATAACATTTTTCAGGACACAAAAGTGGATATACAAGGAAACATGATCTACCAGCTTTTATTAAACTAAAAGCTAACCAAACAAAAAGGAAAACATGGGATTCAGCAAAACAAGAAAACCCAAATCCAGATAGATAATCAAGACAAATCAAACCAAAAGGAATCTAAGCAAATCTATCAACGATACTGATATCACGCAATCAAGGATCATTAGAAATCAGTCTAGCAATCAAAAGGGAAGAAGGCAGCAATCAAGCATTCAAAAACGAAGGGGATTTCAATCAAGCAATCAACAGGATATGCACGAAGGATTCAAGATGACTGTCTTCCAATAGCCTTTCCCTTATTCTTGGAAAGAGGATCATCAGTGCCTCAATCTAAGGATCAAATCCCTTAGGGTGCCATCTCTTCTATAAAAGAAGACATCTAGATATCTCATCAACTATACAAGACTATTGCAATTCAAACTTCTTCAATAATCTTCTTCTTTAGAAAATCATTGTAATTTATAATCTTTATTTTACTGTAAAAGAAAAAGAGAGAGACAAAAAGAAACATTGAAAAGAGAGGTGTGTATCAATGGAAAAAAAGAGAGAAAAACATTCTGAGTATTTAGTTTCATTTTTGTAGCCTCAAAACTCTTTAAAGGCTTGAAGAGATATCTGTTGCAACTTAAGGAGACTGGACTAGGATTCACATTGAATCTGAACCAGTATAAAAACATCTAGTGTCAAAGTTTCTTTTTATGCACTTTAAATTTCTGTTTACTTCTTTATCTGTTAGTCGACTATTTACTTCGCTAGCTTACTATCTAGAGTTAAAAGAAAAGAAAAATGTGAAGAAACTTCAATTCAGCTCCTACTGTTGCACTTTCAATTAGTATCAGAGAAAGGTCTCACTAATTATTCTGTCTAACCATAGGTGAGAAAAAGATCATGGCTAATTAAAGTCAAACCCTTGGAGCACTATTTCAAGAGGGAACTTCTCAAACCAGACCTTCTTACTTCAATGGAAAGCATTTCTCACACTAGAAAATCAGGATGGAACCTTCATCAAATCCTATGATGTTAAGGTTTGGAGGGTCATCAAGCTTGGTGATATACCCATTCCTACTTCTAAACCAGCAAATTCATCGACCTTTAAAGGAAGTCAAACTGTTGTAATTCCTAGTCTGGGAAACTATAATGGTGAGCAAATGGAGGTCATTCAGATAAACTTAAAAGCTAAGAATGTCCAGTATAATGCTATCAATGGTGAAGAATATGAGAAAATTTCAAGCTGTGAAATTGTAAAAGAAATGTGGGACAAACTTGAAGTCACTTATCAAGGAACTGACAAAGTAAAAGAAACCATTGTCAGTCTCCTTGTCTATGAATATGAATTGTTCCAAATGAAAGAAGGAGAATCTGTTGAAAATATGTTTGCACGACTAAGTAAGATCATTGGAGAACTCAAAGCTTCAGGGAAGGAACACGTTCCCATAGAGCACATAAGATGATTTCTAAGAAGCTTACCTCCTCAATGGCATGCCAAAGTTGTTGCACTTGGAAGATTGATCTAAAGAACCTAACATATGATGAGGTTCGAGGCGATCTCATTGCCTTTGAGAAAATGCATCTGAACAAAAAGGGTAAAGAAAAAGAGAAGAAGAAATTTGTTGCCTTCAAAGAAACTGATAACAATCTGGATGATGAAGATGAATTCAACGAAGAAGAAATTGCAATGATCACAAGATCTGTAATGGAGACATTTTGACACAATAGAAATCAAAGAAGAGGTAAGCCAAATAACTCCAGAAATAAACAAATCACTAACTGTAATCGTAATGATAGTAGGTGCTATGATTGTGGCAAATTTGGTCATATTGCAAGTGAGTATCTGAAAAATAAGAAAAGGTATCTTCAAAACTATGGAAGAAATAAGGCTCTTAGTAGCTGGAGTGATGAAGACACATCCGAGTATAAACAAGATGACACTAGAAACGTGTGCTTCATGGCCATTGGAGAATTCAGTCAGGTAAGATCAGATTTTTGTAATAACTGTAATGATTTTAGAGCTTTACTAGATCAAGCCATTGCAAACTTAAAAAGATCTTTGGAAAATCTTAGAACCATTCAAGATGAAAAAAGAGCTGTGGAAATTCAACTCGAGGTGTGTTTTGTTGAAAGGAATCTATTTGATGTAGAAATTTTTGAACTAAAAAATTACTTAAAAAATGCTCAAAAGTTTGCCCACCCTAATAAAGGAACCAAGTCAACTGGATCTAACAAGTCGACTCATTCTCAAAGTGAATACTACAGTCTGCTTGGGTCTGATGAAACTAGCAAAAATTCTTGTTATTATTGTGGTAAATCTGATCATTCTTATTACGTATGTAGATATTGTCTTTCCAAATCCACTGACCTGGTTTGGATAGTCAAAAAATAACCCTAACCAAAAAGGACCCAAAACTCATTGGGTACCTATAATGAAGTAATCTTGTTTTGTAGGAACTCCCCGTGAAACCAAAAAGGAAATGGTATCTTGACAGTGGATGTTCATATCATATAACAGGCAACAAATATCTATTCAAATCAATTGCTAAATTTTGAGGAGGAAAAATTCATTTTTGTGACAATTCAACTGGAACTATTATTCGTACTGGTACAATTAATTTTAATGAAACATATGAAATTACAAATGTTTATCTTGTGAAAGGATTAAGGTACAATATGTTGAGTATCAGTCAACTATGTGATGCCTACCATGAAGTAGCATTTAAGAAAATTGGATGCATCATTAAGGATGTTTTAGGAAAGGCACTGATCACATTTGCTTGGCTTCCATCTCCGAAGACACTTGGATATGGCATAAAAAACATGGATATGCTAGCATTAGGTTTGAAAAGCTTACAAAATTAGAAATTATGATTGGACTTCCAAAGCTAGACTATACAAAGGATCACATCTGTGACGCTTGTCAAATGGATATGCAAACAAGGAACTCTTTTCAATCTAAAGACATTGTCTCCACTATATAACCTCTTCAACTTCTTTACATGGATCCTTTTGGTCCAACTATAACTACAAGGATTAGTGGTAAGAGGTATACATTTGTTGTTGTGGATGACTACTCTCATTTTACTTGGTTATATTTTTAGCTAACAAAGATGATACTATAAAGAATTTTGAATTCTTTTGCAAGAAAGTACAGAGGGAAAAAGGTTACTACATTACTTCTATAAGAAGTGATCATGGAGGAGAATTAGAGAGCAAGGCATTTGAAAAATTTTGCAATGAAGAAGGATACTCCCATAACTTCTCCGCTCCTCGCTCTACTCAAAAAGATGGAGTAGTTGAAAGAAGAATAGAACACTTCAAGATATAGCCAGAACCATGATTTGTGAACACTCCCTTCCTCACCGCTTTTGGGCAGAAGTAGTAAGTACTGCATGTCATATTCCTAATAGGCACCTAATCAGGCCAATTCTCAAGAAGTCTCCATATGTACTATGGAATGAATAGAAGCCCAATATTAGCTACTTTCATCCTTTGGTTGCAAGTTTTTGTGCATAATAATGGTAAGGAAAATCTAGGTAAATTTGATCCTCGCAATGATGAAGGTATCTTTCTTGGTTATTCTACTACTAATAGAGCATATTTAATTTTCAATAAATGTACTTCTACTGTAGAATAATCCATTTATGTTATGTTTTATGATTCTAATCCAATTCCTAAGAAAAAATGCAGCTCTAATGTTGAAGGTACTACTAATAATGACAAAACAATACCTAAAGTTGTTGCAGAAGATGACCAGTTGACTACTATTACAGAAAGTCAACGGACAGTTGAAAATATTCCAAATGAATGGAGAAGTGAGCTTGATTATACTAGCAAATTCATTATTGGTGATGCCAGTGATAGAATGAGAAAAAGGGCATCCAGCAAAAGAAATGCTTACATAACCCTTATATCCCAATTCGAGCCTAAAAAGGTAGAGGAAGCTTTGAAAGATAGGGACTGAGTAAAAGTAATGGAGGAGGAACTGGATCAATTTGAAAGAAACCAAGTATGGACCCTAGTTCCCAAACCTGAAAATAGTGCTATCATTGGCACAAAATGGGTTTCTAGAAACAAAGTGAATGAGGCTAGAGAAGTTATTAGAAATAAAGCAAGGTTTGTCGCTCAAGGTTACTCTTAACAAGAAGGAGCCTACTATGATGAGACTTTCTCTCGTTTACCAAGGTTAGAGTCTATTCCAATTCTTCTTATTTATGCTGCTCACAATGGTTTTAAACTATTTCAAATGGATCTTAAAAGTGCTTTTTTAAACAGTTTTATTGAAGAAGAAGCTTTTGTAAAATAGCCTCCAGGTTTTGAAAATCCAGATTTTCCTTATCATTTTTTCAAACTTTGAAAAGCTCTCTATAGGCTCAAACAAGCTCCCAGAGCTTGGTAAGAGCACCTAAGCAAATTTCTTCTTTCTCATGGTTTTTTTCGAGAAAGCATTGACACTACCCTATTTATCAAAAAATCTTCCTCTGATAATAATATTATTATTCAAATATATGTTCATGATATTAAATTTGGTAGTACTAACCGTGATCTGTGCAAGGATTTCACCAATTTTATGCAAAGCGAGTCCAAAATGAGCATAATGGGTCAATTGGCCTTCTTGGTCTTCAAATCTATCAAAATGATCAAGGTATTTTTATTTGGCAAATCAAGTATGCATTAGAACTTGTACAAAAAATTGGTATGTAAAATGCTAAATCGATCAGCACTCCCATGAGCCCCTCTTGCAACTTGGACCTTGATCCTAATGGTAAAAGTGTTGATGAAACCAAGTTCCAAGGTATGATTAGACCCTTACTCCGTCTCACTGCTAGTCATGATGATATCATGTTTAGTATATGTAAATGAGCTAGATTCCATTTTGCTCCTAAAGAATCTCATCTTACAGTTGTTAAAAGAACTATTTGGTATCTAGTTGGCACCATCTCTTTTGGACTATGGTATAAAAAATCCTCTACACTTAATCTTCATGGATTCTCAGATGCAGACTATGCAGGTGATAAAGTAGATCGAAAAAGCACTAGTGGTTCTTGTCAATTTCTTGGGAATTGCTTATTTTCTTAGAATAGCAAGAAACAAAATTGTCTATCCATCTCAACCACCGAAGTTGAATATGTAGCAATTGAATTATGTTGTGCTTAGGTTTTATGGATTATTCATCAGTTATCTAATTTTGGTATAACTGTCAAACCCGCCCAATTATTTTGTGATAATTCTAGTGCCATTTGTTTGTCTACAAATTTGGTGCACATTTTAGGGCTAAGCATATTGATATTAAGCACTATTTTATTAGAGACCGTGTTTTAAATGGACACATTGAAATTATTTTTATTAACACTGAAAATCAACTAGCTAATATTTTTACTAAACCTCTTCTTGAGGAAAGATTTTGCAATCTCAGAGATCTCTTAAAAATTATTCCCAAATCATTTTAAATTTTTTTGGAAAATGCTGCATTTGTTGTTTTTGTTGTTGTTTTTGTTGTTGTATTTGTTGAGATTCTGATTTTGTTCCTTATATGCATGGATTCATGATACTTTATTAATTACATTGCATTAATTATCGATGGATGGTGATTGATTTTCCCTATTTTTGTTTCGTGTGTCAGTCCCCCTTTCCTTTCATGTCTCGTCAAGTTCTGACTCACCCTTTTCTCTTCATCTTCCCCTTCTCTTTCTTTTTAATCTCTTCTCTCCTCCATATCTTTCATCTTCTATCCCTTGTTTTTTCCCACCATGCCTCCTCGAAAATGTTCTAGGTTCAAAGGAAAGGACATTGCCTATTCCCCTATTCCGGTGGACTCCGAACACTCCTCTACTCACTCATCTCCTCCCTTTTCAACTTCTCCATCGGTCTCTTCAATCAAATGCCCTGCCTCTGTCTATCCCTTTGGTGATTAGAAAAGAAAATGTTGTTTCGATTTTGACTAGTCTTTTGATATCAAGACTGATTTTTCATTCTCTTCTAATGAAACCATTTTCCAAACTCTTAAAACTAAGACTGTTGTGCATGGATGTCTTATCAACCTTGATGTCCTCTTGACATTTCACTGCCTCATCAAGGAGTTTTTTGAGTATCAGGGATGGGCAAACATTTTCTCTTCCCCTTCAAAAGTGGTATGTGAGCCACTAGTCAGACTCTTTTATGCCAACCTTCACTTTACTAGGCCTGGAGAAGTAGAAACCGTAGTTCTGGGTAGACAAATCTTTTTGGACTGTGATCTTCTGGGATATTCTTGACATTCACTGCGCTAGGTTCTCTAGTTCTATTAAACATTCTTAGCCTTTTGATTTTGAAGTTACTTTTGAAGAAGCAAAGAAAGCCCTCTTGTCTAACTCCTTTGGTCTGTGTCCTTCTATTCTGGGTCCCAAAAATGGGTCTTTTGAAGCCCGTGTTATTGCACATATAGTGGCAACCACCTTCCTTCCAAGAGTGGGCTCGTTCACCTCTCTATCTATGCGTGACACTTTCTGCACCTACTGCCTTCTCTCTAAAAAGAGATTAAGCTTTCCTCTTTCATCATCAACTACATGATTGAATCTACCGTTGATCCCCCCTAGTCTTCCCTACAGGATGATTATCTCTTGCATCCTCGAATCCAACTCTATCTATCTCTCAAATATTCCCTTAGTTCATGTGAAAAACTGTTATAATTCTAGGGCTTTTGGAAGTATGGGCTACATACTCTCCAACAACTCTTGGATTTTCAAATTAGACTCTATTGCATCTGATTCTCCACCTGAACCCTCTACTCCCACCCCTGTTGTTCAACCTCCTCTTGACTAAAATTTTCTTGAAGATATTCTCTTGAGGATCTCAGGGATGGATGAGAAATTTGAAACCCTTTAAAACCTTCTCCTCTACAATCACTGCAAGTTTGACTCCGTTGCCGACTCCCTGGAAAAGATTCACGCCTCTACCAAGGAAATAGCTATTGATGTGGCCAAAATATGTCTTAAGATGGACCAGGTTATCAAAGATGCAGCCAAATTCACTCAGAAGGTTCAAACAAGTTCAGATAAACTCTCCACCTCTCTGAATTCTATGATTGATAACTTGAAAACGTCTCTTGTGAACACCCTGACATATTTTCTTCATCCTCGTAGATAAATGTCTATTTTTTTGGATTGTTACTAAAAGCACACATGCGCTCTGCTTAGTGTTTGTTTTGAAAAACTGTTGTGTTATGAGCACTATTAAATATATCTTGTTTTGGGACTGTTTCCTTTTTGCTAATGTCAAAGGGGGACAATATTATGTAGTATGTGGCATATGTTGTTATTGCATTTTTTTGTGTGCTATTTACATATGTTATATTTCAGTAGCAAATCATCAAGTAGGTAGCAACTCAGGGGGAGCACACAACTCAACTATTCAAGAGCAACAAGTTTCAAAGCAGTCGACTACCTTCAGGGAAGTTGACTACATAACCCTTTATTGTCATCATCAAAAAGGGGGAGATTATTGGTGCTAATTTTTATTTTGAATGATGACATTTTTCGGGACACAAAAGTGTATATACAAGGAAACGTGATCCACCAGAGTTTACTGAACTAAAAGCTAACCAAGCAAAAAGGAAAACATGGGATTGAGCAAAATAGGAAAACCCAAATCCAGTGAGACAATCAACACAAATCAAACCAAAAGGAATCTGAGCAAATCTGTGAAGGATAGTGATATCACACAATCAAGGATCTTCATAAATCAGTCTAGCAATCAAAAAGGAAGAAGGCAATAATCAAGCGATCAAAAAGGAAGTAGATCTCAATCAAGCAATTAACAGTATATGCATAATCAACGGGATATGCACGAAGGATCTAGGATGATTGTCTTACAATATCCTTGCCCTTATTCTTGAAAAGAGGATCATCAATGCCTCAATCCACGGATCAAATCCTTGGGTGCCATCTCATCCATAAAAGAAGGCATCCAGATATCTCATCAACGATACAAGCCTATTGCAATACAAATCTTCTTCAATACTCTTCATCTTTAGAAAATCATTGTAATTTATAGTTTTTATCTTACTGTGAAAGAAAAAGAGAGAGAAAAGAAGAAACATTGAAAAGAGAGGTGTGTATGAACAGAAAAAGAAAAATAAAACAAAAGAGAGAAAAAAATTCTGAGTGTTTAGTTTCATTTTTGTAACCTCAAAACCCTTTAAAGGCTTGAAGAGATATTTCTTGCAACCCAAGGGGATTGGACTGGATTCACATTGAATCCAAATCGGTATAAAAATATCTGGTATCAAAGTTCCTTTTTACGCACTTTAAATTTTTATTTACTTGTTTATTTGTTATTCGACTATCTACTTTGCAAACTGACTATCTAGAGTTAAAAGAAAAGAAAAAAGTGAAGAAATTTCCATTCATCCCTCGCCCTCCCTCACTTTTCACTCTCATAGCATCCTAAACATTTCCCAAAACTCACTCAAACACTTAGTCATATTTTCACTCTCCTAACTCATGTCTCAAACCCTCATCACAAGCTAAGGTTCTCCTTCAAGCTTCAAGTCTCCATCTCCAATCTTCACCAAGTTCATCTTTAAGCTAAGGTGTATGGGTTTCTTTCATAGGTTCCGTTCACCCATGATACTCAAGGCTCCTTTTACATAAATTATATGATTTAAAGTTGATTTACAAATGGGTATTGAACATTATGAATTTCACTGCACACTGTGTTAAAGCTATATAAAGTTGTGACTGTTTTGCAATGTTTTGAGTTATAAATATTGGATCTATTGTACGATTTGATGAGGGGTTTTGATTTATATGTCTTGAGGTTGTTGCAAGGTGTTGATTGATGGTTTTACAATTGATTTTCTTGCATGATTTCATCCCTAATTTGCATGGTTTTATACTACCACTTCATACCCTCTAAGTGTTTAATAAAATGTCCGGATGAGATTTCTTGAGGAGTTGAAGGTCCAAAGCATGAGATATGATATGAATGAATATTTGATGATGAAATGAGCTTATGTATATTATATACTCTATATAAAGTCTTGCTTTAGACCATGCCTGATTCGAGGAGACAAGAGTCCGGGTAACCATGTTGGGAGTTTATACTCATCAACAATGTGAGGGGTTTATAGTTCGTCGCCGTGTTGATAAGGTGTGATTATCATCAACCATGTGAGGGGTTTATACTATACAACCACCAAGGGGTTTATACCTTGAATAGCTAGTTTGGTCTCTTCTTAACATATGATATCCTATATGAGAATGATTTACTTAAGCATGTTTTACTTAAGCATTGAACATATATGTCATATTGTTATATTATGTCTATTACTTAATATTATGCATTTTGATTATGGGGCCCAAAAGTTGAAAGAAAAAGCACTAAGTTCGCTGCCGAGAGAAGAGAAAAGCCAAGAAAGAAAGATTTGTGCTTTTCACCTTTCTACCAAACCAGAACGAGAGCCATTATTTGATTGAGTACGACGTGGTCTACTAGTCACGTTAAACCATCCAAAGGAGTACCATCAGCTATCTATCGTTGCATTGCATCCTATATACTTAGCACATTCAAATGTACTGACGCATACTTTATGCCTACATGATGTCACCACGTTTGAATCGGTGCCCAAGTTGATCATCCTCCTCCATGTGGCTAGTTTGGTGCTATTCAAGCTAGTTGGTAAGTCCTCCACTTCAGGGACCTTAGTTAATGCTCTCTTGATATGTATTGAGATGCTCTTTTTATGTTCTATGTAACTATGAGGGTGAGCCCGATTGCTTTGCCTTGGCCCTCGCTCTTATCTATGTAGTAACGGTGGTTGTTGGAAATGTTATGTATCTATGATATGATTTGAACCTTGTCTCTTCATTATGATGATATGGAAGTTTTTCCCTTAGCCCCGGTTTCCCCATTCTTCTATCTCTCGATGCTTGATTTATTATTTTAGTGACCAAGGATGGTAATGACGCTCTAAGAGGCTTGCTTGGGGTCCCATCAGGTTTCCATTACATTATGTCACACCTAGGCCATATACTTGGGATGCGAAAAACTTGGTATCAGAGCACTAGGTTGAAAGATCCTTAGAGTCCAACACAGCGCGTCGATTAAAGTCCTATTTATGGTTGTAAAGCGCGCCATGACTATGAATAGGAGGCTATGAGGCATTTTAGAAAATGTTTCCCTTCTTCATGTTCTAAGTCATGTTATAGAGTTGTGGCAAGTATTTCCCCTAAAAAGATTGTTTTTTGCTATACTAGATCATGCCAAACACTAGAGGAAGACGTGTCTAAACTCCCGAGGAACAACCTACCAATGGTGAGCTCTGGGATGCTCTCACTATGCTTGCCCAAGAGGTGGCCAACCAAGTCAATCAAGGAGCCCAAGCCCCTCATGTTACTATCCCGGGAGCTAGGGTAAGAGACTTCATGAGGATGAATGGTCCAATTTTTCATGGCTCAAAGGTGGAAAAAGATCCACAAGAGTTCATTGATGAGGTCTACAAAATCTTCAATATCATGGGTGTTGGGCCAAATGAAAAGACAGAGTTGGCAGCGTACCAACTCAAAGAGGTAGCCCAAATATGGTATAATCAGTGGAAGGGTGAGAAGAGGGTTGGTGATGTGGTGCTTTGGGAGGAGTTCAAATTGGCCTTCATTAATCGGTTTTTCCATCTTGAGCTTAGGGAAGCAAAGTTAGTACAGTTTATGAACTTAAAACAAGGTGTTATGAGTGTGAGGGAGAATGCCCTCAAGTTTAATCAACTTTCAAAGTATGCTCCTCATTTTGGTGGTCGATCCTAGATCTAGGATGAATAAGTTCATGATGGGGGGTCTCCAACTTGGTAAGTGAAGAAAGTCGGTCTGCCATGCTAATTAGTGACATGGACTTGTCTCGGTTGATGACCCATGTCGAGCAAACAGAAGAGGAGAAATTGAGAAAGAGAAGGGGGCATGAGGCCAAGAGGGCCCGATTTGAGGGTAAATTCCTAAAGGATGCTAAATTTCGTCAAGGCCAAGGGCCTACTCATGATACTAATAGGGGGTGTGCTAATGACTTCCCTAGGCCTCAAGGTGTTGGTGGGATAGCTCATATTGATGTGTTCCCTAAATGTGGAAGGAGCCATGGAAGCCCATGTTTAAAGGGTTCTAATACATGCTATGAATGTGGGGAGCTTGGTCACAAGAAGATAGATTGTCCAACAGACTGGGGCAAGGTCGGGCGTGCTAATGCGATACCATTGGAGAGAGGTGGTCCTCAAGGTGGTGCCCCAAGGCACAATCGATTTTATGCTCTATATGGAGGGCAAGGGCTGGTACGGTCCCTGATGTTGTTACTGATATGTTGAAAATCTTTGACTTTGATGTGTATGTTTCTATTGATCTAGGTGCCACTCTTTCATTTGTTACCCCTCTTGTTGCTAAAAAATTTCATGTTGTCCCCGAGTTATCGCATGAGTCATATGAGGTGTATACTCCTATTGGCACCTCTATTGTTGCTAGGATGGTTTATAAGAGTTGTCCTACTTGCATTTTGCATTAGTTGTTACCTTGTGATCTTGTTGAATTAGACATGGTTGATTTTGATACCATACTTGGGATGGATTGGTTGCATGCCTACTATATTTCCATTGATTGTAGAACCCATAGGGTAAAGTTTCAATTCCCTAATGAACCCATCCATGAGTGGGAAAGTCAAGATGTAGTTATCAAAGGTAGATTCATTTCATGTATTAAAGCCCATAAGTTGATTTCTAGGGGATGTTTGTATCATCTTGTGAGGGTTAAAGATGTGGAGTTCAAAGTCCCTTCCATTGAGTCAGCCCCCATTGTAAATGAGTTTCTTGATGTCTTCCCAAATGACCTTCTTAGTGTCCCTCCCTTAAGGGAGATAAATTTTGGCATAGATCTCCTTCCCGATACTCAACCTATCTCCATTCCCCTTTACCATATGGCCTCGGTGGAGTTGAAGGAGTTAGAGAAACACTTGAAAGATTTGTTGGAAAAGGGATTTATTAGACCTAGTCAATCCTCTTGGAGGCTCGAGTGTTGTTTGTGAAAAAAAAAAGGTTGGGTCACTTAGAATGTGCAATGACTACCGGCAACTCAATAGGGTCACTATAAAGAATAAATAACCTTTTCCAAAAATTGATGACTTTTTTGACCAATTTCAAGGGGCTAGCTTCTTCTCTAAGATTGATCTTCGGTCCAGGTATCATCAAGTGAGGGTGAGGGAGTATGATATTCCTAAGATGACTTTTCGGACTAGATGTGGGCATTATGAGTTTGTTATGATGTCGTTTGGGTTGACTAATGCACCGGCTATCTTCATTGACCTAATGAATAGGGTCTTCAAACCTTACCTTGATTCCTTTGTTGTGGTCTTTATTGATGACATTTTGATCTACTCACATAGTAGGGAGGAGCATATAGGGCATTTGAGGGTTGTGTTGCAACGATTGAGGAAGGAGAAATTGTATACCAAATATGATAAGTGTGAATTTTGGTTGAAGAAGGTTGCATTCTTGGGTCATGTGGTGTCGGGGGATGGTATAAAAGTGGATCCGAAGAAAACCGATGTGATTAGGAATTGGCCTAGATCGTTGACCCCGTTAGATATTAGGAGCATCTTGGGCCTAGCGGGTTACTATAGAAGATTTGTGAATGGGTTCTCCTCTATTGCTTCCCCTATGACCAAATTGACTCAAAAGAAGGTTAAGTTTGTGTGGACCGATGAATGTGAGAGAAGCTTTCAAACATTGAAGGATAGGCTTGTGTCCGCTCCTATATTATCACAACCATATGGGCTTGAGGGTTTTATTGTGTATTGTGATATATCTGGAGTTGGTTTGGGTTGTGTGCTAATGAAAAATAGTAAGGTCATAGCTTATGCTTCTAGAAAACTCAAGGTACAAGGAGGTTGCATCTGTTAAGGTCCTTTGGAAGAACCAAAAAATCAAAAATGCTACTTGGGAGGCTGAAGTGGACATGCAAAAGCGATATCCTTATATTTTCCACTCCACTCAAGCCTAAGGTACTAATTCTAAGTCCATATGTGATTTCATGTCTTATGTTTTAGCCCCGATGTCATACATATGCATTCATGTTTAAGTTAGCAAGTCATGATGATTTTACACTAATGTTGAGATTTGAAAATGGTATTTTAAATGTAATGTTGCATTTGAGTTGGGTTTGATTTTTTTATGATCATTCTTGCCATGTACATCTCTTTTACATTCAGGGACGAATGTTAAACGACCCCAAAAAGTGCAAGTGAACGTGCCGTGGAATGCCCAAAATTTTAAATTCCATATATCTTAAAATTCGTTCATTATTTCAAAAATTCAACTCATATTTATGATCAGGGGGTCAAAACTAGGTGAAAAAGGGTCTAACCCCAATTTAAGAGAGAAAGATTAGCAATTTACGCGATGGAGGTGCAACTTGCAGCAGCCAATTCCAGTGTATTTTTTTAGTTTATCCAAAATTTTCTAAGAGTTGGGCCCAAGTTTTCCCAAACATGTTTTTACCTATACTTAGACAAATTTCACCCTCATATCAGCCTAAACATTTCTAAAAAAAAAAACACTTACTCATATTTTTACTCCCCAAACTCAAGTCCTAAACCCTCATCCCAAGCTAAGGTTCTCCTTCAAGCTTCAAGTCTCCATCTCCAATCTTCACCAAGTTCATCTTCAAGCTAAGGTATATGGGTTTCTTTCATTGGTTCCTTTCACCCATGATACATATGCCTCCTTTTACATAAATTGTATGATTTAAAATTGATTTACAAATATGGTTTGAACATTATGAAATTCACTGCACACTATGTAAAAGCTATATTAAGTTGTGACTGTTTTGTTATGTTTTGAGCTATAAATCTTGGATCTATTGTAAGATTTGATAAGGGGTTTTGATGTATATGTCTTGAGGGTGTTTCAAAGTATTTATTGGTGGTTTTACAATGGATTTTCTTGCATGATGTCTTCTTTAATTTGCATGGTTTTATACTACTACTTCACACCCTTTAAGTGTTTGATAAAATATCCGGATGTGATTTCTTGAGGAGTTGAAGGTCCAAAGCATGAGATATGATATGAATGACTATTTGATGATGAAATGAGCTTATGCATGTTATATACTCTATATAAAGTGTTGCATTAGACCATACCCATCCGAGGGGAAAAGAGCCCGGGTAACCATGTTGGGAATTTATACTCATCAACTATGTAAGGGGTTTATACTTTGTCACCGTGTTGATAAGGTATGATTATCATCAACCATGTGAGGGGTTTATACTACACAACCACCAAAGGGTTTATACCTTGAATAGCTAGCTCGGTCTCTTCTTCACATATGATATCCTATATGAGCATGATTTACTTAAGCATGTTTTACTTAAGCATTGAACATAAATGCCATATTGTTATATAATGTCTATTGCATAATATTATGCATTTTGATTATGATGCCTATCTATCGTTGCATTGCATCCTACATACTTAGTTTGTTCAAACGTACTAATGCATACTCTATGCCTACATGATATCACTATGTAGGAACCGGTGCCCAAGTTGATCATCCTCCTCCACGTGGCTAGTTCGGTGCTATTCAAGCTAGTTGGTGAGTCCTCCACTTTGTGGACCTTAGTATATGCTCTCTTGATATGCATTGAGACGCTCTTTTTATGTTCTATTTGACTATGAGGGTGAGCCCGGTTGCTTTGTCTTGGCGCCCGCTCTTATCTATGTAGTAGAGGTGGTTGTTGGATATCTTATGTATCTATGATATGAATTGACCCTTGTCTCTTGATTATGATGATATGGAAGTGTTTCCCTTAGCCCCAATTTCCCCATTCTTTTATCTCTCGATGCTTGATTTATTATTTTAGCAACCAAGGATGTATAATGATGCTCTAAGAGGCTTGTTTGGGGTCCCTTCGATTTTTCCTTACGCCATGTCACATCTAGACTCTAGGCTTGGGTCATGATAAGATCGCTTTATAGACATTCGGAGACAATGAGTTATATGTGAAGTTTTCTAAGTGTGAATTTTGGCTCAAATCTATGGCCTTCTTAGGTCATGTGAAGTCTGGAGATGGAATTCGAGTGGATACTCAAAAGATCGAGGCAATCAAGAATTGGCCAAGGCTAACCTCACCAACCGAGATAAGAAGTTTCTTGGGTTTAGCTAGCTACTGTCAACGAATTGTTGAGGGAGTTCTTTCGTATTTGTAATGTTAACCAAATTGACTCAGAAGAAGGTCAAGTTTCAATGATCCGATGAGTATGAGAGTAGCTTCCAAGAGCTAAAGACGAGGTTAACCACTGCACCCGTGTTGACTTTGCCCGATAGGATGGATGGATTTGTGGTATATTATGATGCTTAGAGGGTAGGATTGGGATGTGTGTTGATGTAGAAGGGGAAAGTTATTGCCTATGCTTTGAGACAGCCTAAGGTGCATGAGAAGAATTAACCCACTCGGAATTTGGAGTTGGCAGTGGTAGCGTTTGCTCTCAAATTATGGTGCCACTATTTATACGGGACACATGTGGATGTGTTCACAGACCACAAGAGCCTGCAATGTGTCTTCACCCAAAAAGAGCTTAATTTGAGGCAGAGAAGATCGCTTGAATTGCTTAAGGACTACGACATGAGCATCCTCTACCATCCTGGTAAAGCTAACGTGGTTTCTGATGCTCTTAGCAGATTATCCATGATAAGTAGTACCCATGTGGAGGAGGAGAAGAGGAAATTAGCCAAGGAGGTTCATAGACTAGCACGACTACGAGTCCAACTAGATGAGTCAGGCGAAGGAGGAGTTCATATGCATAATGGGTTTTCATCATTCCTAGTAGTAGAGGTGAAACAGAAACAAGATTAAGATCCAGTCCTATTACAATTGAAGGATGATGTGCATAAACAGAAGGTGTTAGCTTTCACTAAAGGGGGAGATGGAGTGTTGAGATATCAAGGCAGATTGTGTATTACAAATGTTGACAGGGTTCGAGAGAGGATCATGGCAGAGGACCACAGTTTAAGATATTCCATCAACCTAGGGTCTACTAAGATGTACCATGACTTGAGGGATATCTACTAGTGGAGAGGTATGAAGAGAGACATTGTCGAGTTTGTTTCTAAGTGTCCAAACTGTCAACAAGTTAAAGTTGAACATCAAAGACCATGTGGTACTGCTCAGGACTTTGAGATTCCAGAATGGAAATGAGAGATGATCAATATGGACTTTGTTATCGATTTACCGAGGTCTCATGGGAAGAATGAGTCTATATGGGTGATAGTTGATCGGATGACTAAGTCAGTCCACTTCTTAACGGTGAAGACGACCGACATTGCAGAAAAATATGCTCAGTCGTATATAAGGGAGATTATTAGGTTGCATTGGGTATCTTTGTCTATCATCTCAGATAGAGGAGTTCAATTCACCTCCCAATTTTGGAAGTCATTTCAGAAGGGATTGGGCACGAAGGTGCTCCTTAGCACAGGTTTCCACCCTCAGACAAATGTCCAGGCAGAACGTACTATTCAAACATTAGAAGATACATTGAGAGCTTGTATCATTGAGGGTAATTGGGATGACCCTTGCCTTTGATAGAGTTTGCCTACAATAATAGCTTCCACTCAAGAATTTAGATGGCCCCATATGAGGCACTCTATTGAAGGAGGTGTAGGTCGTCGATTGGATGGTTTGAAGTAGGTGAGGCAGAGTTAATTGAACCAGACTTGGTTCACCAAGCCATGTAAAAGGTGAAAATCATTCGAGAGAGGTTGAGGTCTGCACAAAGTAGACAAAAATCCTACACAGACATCAAAGAAGAGACTTACAATTTGATATCAATGATTGGGTGTATTTGAAAGTGCCTCCCATGAAGGGTGTGATGAGGTTCAGAAAGAAAGGAAAGTTGAGTCCGAAGTACATTGGCCCTTATCAGATCATAAAAAGAGTGGCAATGTGGCTTATGAATCAGAATTAGAGGCCATCCACCCAGTCTTCCACATTTATATGCTTAAGAAGTGTTTGAGAGATCTACAGTTGGTAGTGCCTATCGAGAGTATTGGAGAGAGAGCCAGTCTGAGTTTTAAGGAGATCCCTGTCAAAATCCTTGATTTCCAGGTTTTAAAATTGAGAAACAAAGAGATTGTATCCGTCAAAATATTGTGGAGGAACCACTTTGTAGAAGAAGCTACTTGGGAAGCGAAGGAGGATATAAAGGCCAAATATCCTCACTTAATCCAGCCTACCCATGATGAGAGAGTTCATGGTAAGTATTTCACTCTAAATTCTTGAATTTCCATTCCTTGAGTCTCCTTTTGTTCTTTATATAATAGGCGATAGAGTTCTAGAGTCCGAGTGAGAATTGATGTGATGCATTGATCGTTTGATTGCTTACTTGCTAAATATCTTAATTTGTTGATTGAATGAGTGTAATGAGAGATGGATGATTAATAGAGTCCATAGGGAAAATTTGTGTCTTGTCCTGATTCTCTATTATTCTCTTCATTTGAGAACGAATGATACCAAGGAGGAGATAATGTAACGGCCCCCCAAAATTTTTCTATCTGATTGTGAATGAATATGCAAATGAGGTTAAGGTGATGATGAGAAAAATCTGTAACAAGGAGTTTATGATGGCCTCTATGACTCATAGTAGGCTCTACGACTTGTAGAGGGGCTCCGTTATGGAATTCTAGTGTTTCAGACTAAAAGACCCATGCAGATACAAGGTGTCTATTACAACTCATAGTGAGGACTACGACTCGTAAGAAGGGGTCTCGTAGAGGTCTCCAGTGATTCAGGATTTTGAGACTTCCAGGCTATGAGGGGCAATTATGACCCATAATAAGGACTATGAGTCATAGTCGACGTCTCATAGACCCTACCGACAATTTTTTAGAGGGGTAAATTTGTCAACTCCAATACAATTTCCTTCAACCCATAGTCACTTTGGACTCAATTTAAGTCCTAAAAACGACCCTTAAGCATACTTTCCCCCATTATTCACTTATTGTTCTTCTTGAGGAGGAGGAAGAGAGCAAGAGAAGAGAAAGAGGAGCAAGATTCTTGGTTCTACCACAAAGTTTGATTGTTCTTCCAATTCCTAGGTATGTAAGACTTACCAAAGTGTGATAACTTATTTTCCACATGCTCCTTCAATTCATTGAGTCAAGATTTGGTAAAAGAGTTAAGATTTGAGCAATTATATTATCTAAATATTGAGATTATGTAGTTATTATGAATTCTTTTGATCTTTTATGAAGTCTTATTGCATCATATACTCTCAATATGGTATTGAGTTGTAGCTTTATACTTCATAGCATTAATTTTAAATTTTCATGAGTTATGAGAAATTTATCATATATTGGGTTGAAGTTGAGTTTGAAGATTTGAGTAGAGCATTGGAGTTGAGTATCTTGAGTTGAGAAAATTGAGTATGAAGAGTATGTTGCATTGAGTCATATATGCTACCACACATGAACAACTTTCTTGATTACATGATAAGTCAATTTAAGTGAGTCTAAATTACCCTTAATTGAGTTGAGTCGAGTTTGATGGATTGCATTGCATGAATTATTGAGTTTGACTTGAGTCAACTGTTTGCATTGATGAGATAAGATAATGAGTACTTGAGATAAGATAACCTAAATGATGTTAAGATTTGAGTTGATTGATTGAGCATTGAGGATTGAGTTGACTGATGATGTTGAACCTATTTTAATCTTGGGGGGAGTATTGAGCACTGATTTGGATGATTGAGGAGCACCTCAAAACTACGTTGCCAGCATAAGACAGTCGTTTCAACATAATACTGGTGACTCTTGTCTCGCAAGTAGACACCCCTTATAGATCCATGAGGGAGATTTGATGCATCTTTTTTTGTGGCACGTTAAGGACGAGCGAGGCAACGATGCCATATTCATTGTCCATCATCTAGTTATAAGCAGTGGGAGGTATGTCAGTTAAGAGAAACTCCCAAGCAACCTTGATTGAGAATGATATTTCAAAATGAATCTATTTATGATATATATTTTTTTTAAAGCACGATTTACTTCAAATAAGCATGCATTGAGTTGAGCATGAGTTGTTGAGTTGAGATGAATAAGTTGATCCTTATTTTCTTGAGTCATTTTACATACCATTATATTCCATGTATTAATGTCTATTTTGGGCCTGTATCATTTTATGAAGTAGATACAGCAGATAAAGGGCTTCAACACGCGCATCATTGAGGTCTGAATCAGTAATCCCTCGAGTTTGGTAAGCACTCCTAGTATCCCGGAGGAGCCCTTTTACCTTTCATTATTTTGAGTACTTTTCTTTCTTTGATTAAGGTGCCTATGGCCTGTCATGGCATATTTCTAGACTGATAAGTAGAGGCTTCATAGAAATTTGAGTGGAGGTTTTGGATAAGTCTGTTTATCTAAACTATTTCCATTGATACTATGATACATTGGAGCTACTTATATGTGTATATATGCTCATCTTTGATGCTTACTTATTGAGTTATTCTTTCGCTGTTGAGTATGATGTGACGATGAGGCCAAGTGATTCTCACGGGGGCTAGTGATGGCCTCTGAGTGCTGGTCACGCCAAGGGTACCCTCCCAGGGCATGACTAAGAACTTGAAAAGACATTGTTTAAAGAGATTCTCTTTGATTCTTTACTTCTTGATTTAGAATATTTAGAGTTCTTGGTGAAGAATACTAATTATTGAAGAAGAAGAATCAATAAATCCTTTCTTGGGATTCTTGATTTCATCTTCTTGAAATCCTAGGTTATGATTTAAGATTCTATTAGATACTCATGCATAGATGAAGAAATTTGGGTTTGGTAGATTGAAATTTTTGAAGAATAACTCACCTTGAGGATGAATCTTGAAAGTTAATCCTAACTTGATGACTTTCTTGATGATTCTTGAGCTTTTATGTTTAGGAGTGAAGGAGAGGGTTTTTCATTATGAAAACTAACATATTATGCATTTTGGGACCTTAAAATAGACCCCCAAAGATTTTAGGATAAAATTAGCCTCAAAATAAAAAGAACAAATGTCATTTATCTCATCTAGAAAGGGTCCGCATTGGATCCGCAATGCGGAGCTGTCACGGATCTTCGAATAGTTTTGCAGGCCTTCAGTAAAACAGTCATAACCTCCTACTCTGAACTTTGATTAAGACGAAATTAGATACGTTGGAAAGATAATTCAAATATCTTTGATTTGATACATTATAGATCACTTAACACATTATACTTTAGGATATATGATCCTTCCATCAACTCATACAAAAACTTAGTCGATAGAAATTCTTTGGACTTGGCTTGATGTAAAAGATACCTTATATTCATTTACTGAACTTAGGAGGGTTGGGAAAGGTATAATACCTCTCATTAATTAAAGGAAAATTCACCTTGGAATTTACATAGGTCCGTAATGCACATCAGGCGCAGATCAATGTATTTTCTTCCAAAAATTCTCCAAACGAGTTTTCCAATTCCCGTCGAAAATTTTTAAAAAAATAGAAGGCATGTCTGCATCCCAAGCATGTTGCACCTTGGACGTGCACATCCTCTGGAAATTGTTTTGGATCTCTAAAATTCGAACAAGATCATTTTTCCACTTAATTTTTCGTGCTGATCACAAATCCGATCTCAGATTTTTCATTGGAGCATGGGAAGACGCATTATACACACATCTATCTTCTAGGGGTATTTTGATAATTTTACCAGCGTTACATCATCTCCTCCTTGGAATCATTTGTCCTCGAATCATGAGTAAAGGTGATTATCAAGGCACGAATAAACTCAAAACTCATCTCAACATTCACATCTACTAATCAGTCTTTCGACTCCTCATCACTCTCAACAATCTTTATTCTGACTCAAGAATAGGCAATCAACTCAAGAAAAGACAATCTATTTAGTTAAGGGTAAGAACATTATCTTCAATATTCTCATCATCAGGCACGAATAACAATCAATACTCCTCTCAATACTCAATGAACCAATCTGGATAGTCACAAATCACTCAAAATAGACAAATTGGTTAAGATCTAGAGTAGAGATACTCTTTTAGACATTTTCACCATCAAGTATGAATAGAATGTCTAAACTTAATCAATTCGAATCATTTATACACCTCGACAATCAGTCCTTCGAACTCAAGGAGGAAACCATCAACTCAATCGAGAATGTGACCATCGATACATAAGACTCTATTTACAACTTTAAAACTTAGCACCTCATCTCAATTGTGCTCCCTTTCATGGCACTTTACTCTATCAACTTAAGCTTATAGCTCCTATTCAACTCTCTACCTATTCACATCCTATTATTCCATTCAAGACTACTTCTGAGTCTCAAGGTGCTACCCTTAAGACGATCATATTCATACAAAGCCAATTCTCAATACTTAACTCTATACTTCTACAGGGGCTTTCATCAAAAGATCACTAGTCCTTTTCAATCCTATCACTCTAACCACTTTAACTCTATCTTAGAATTTTTAAGCCTACTTAGCACTTTTACCTCCACCATTCAATAAGCTCCCACTCAAAGACACACCATCATACTTTTACCTATCTGTTGCACATAACTAAAGTCATATCTCTCCCTTTCTCACTATCTCTACCCCTCCATGTCACAAGTACAACACTAATATCACAATAAGGATACATTCACTCCTCACTCTTTCACATCAACTATCACTCCTCCATTCTCATCGACATTTCTATCAAGACTAGGAAGCTGGAGCACTCAAGGGCTTGGAACAAAGGTCATTAGCATGATTCAACCAAGAAAACTTATTTGAGAATGTTCATAATGTACAATCTCTCTCGTCTATCAAGACTCATTCTGAGTTCACAAAACTATACTTAGTGTAAAACTCAAGTCGCGTCTCATTCAACATAGGGGTGGAAATACTTAGATCCATAGGATAAGATCAAAGTTAATGAATGAATTCATCGCTTTTCATCCTTGAAGTTCAACATAAATAATAATCAATAAGTAGTATATAGGACTAGGCCATGGGCATGGCAGTCATATAGCAGATGGGAATAGGGTATCATCTTCACTGAACTACAAGGAATATATAAGATAGAAAAAAAAATTGATGCCTCATCCAAATCAACCTATCACCATTGAACATTCAAGAACTACTTCGATCTATCACATCACAATCTCCCCCTTAGCTCAAGGATTATCTCTGAAGTTTTTGAATCAATCCCCTGTACTAGGCTATAAGCATATACTTCCACACGATCGAGGAATCACTATTCAACAAAAAAAATGCATCTTAAACTCTTCTATCAGACTATAGTCGCATAACTAAATTAGCCACTAAGGCTCTCTTCAAAGATACTACTCTTAAATTCCTCTTATCTTTATGGAAATCTCTCTTTATATTTGCTGCTCTTAATGGCATACATAACTACTTCCCGCAACTCTTACAATCTAACCTCTTCTTTTGCCTACTAACACTCAACTTTTGTGCTCTCATAACTCATTTGCATAAGACTTAAACTATAATGGGAAAAACTCATCATCATCTATCTATACGCCCCAATCAACTTAGTTGCTCACGATGATAAGGAATATTTACATCAGCCTACTCCATATTGCCAACTCAAATATACTATCTAGATTCTTATAGCAGTCATAGTTTAGAGCTTCACACATATTTACATAATCATGGGTACACATCTCAAGCCTCTTCTTATCTATTGAGCTATCCTCATTTTACTCGTCTTACCTATGGGGTATTTGTACTCTGCCCATAGAATCACTTTTGTTACAACTTAGTACCACTCATATATTCAATCTCCTTTTCTGACTAAGGCTCATAACTCAATGAATCTCATGAACTCTCACTTAAAATTCATAAGCCTAGTTTTGGTCTATCACATTAAAAACACTTTTTCCCTATTCAACATCTACACTTTGCCCTCAATAGTATAAATACTACAACACATTAACATAAACTTCCTTGTAGGTTGAGCATGCTCTATCATATTCTAATAGTAACTCTTCCTCTATACTTTATCATGAAAATCTTAGGTGCTTACGACTCTTTTCATCAAAACTTATGGAAATCGACTCATCACCTTATTACTTACCTAATAGGTATATAACTCTAACTACAAGCCCCAAATCAGCCATCACTTTTGTTGTCCCTTCCCTTTCTTTCCATCATCATCCTTCTAACTCTAGGATGATTCAGTTCTACTCAGGGTTTATAGGACCTCACATATCACTCTTAGGTGGTACCATTAAACTCTTTAGAGACTTCTCTCTCATGGATAACATCAAAAGCAAGTTTTGAAAAAAAGAGGGTCTGGGTACATCTAGACCTAACTCAAATGCACGATTCGTATGAGTAATAGTGCACTCTTTCTAGTCAATCAACTTAGCGCACTAGTCGGCTTCTTTCAAGGCTAGTGCAGACTCTCTACCATTTTGATTACTTTATCCTAGGGGATCTCATCGATAAGAGTTTGAACATTACAATCTCTATCACCCGTGGATGAGTCATAGTCGAAAGCCTTTGATCATCGCACTAATCATCATAGACTTCTTAAGAAATAGCTCTATCGCACGATTTAGAATATTAAAGAAGGGAAAAAATTCCTAAATGTCCTATAGCCTCCAAATTATGGATGTGGATCTCTTCACACCAATAATAGGGACTCTACTAGACACGGCTTCATAAACTCTCGAGGACTCTTAAACGCTCTGATACCAAGTTTATCATGCCCCAGAAAGGTACCTTAGACGTAAGCGGCACTCAGAGACTATTGCTAGTCCCCAAACGAACCACTTGGCTTCATCACATTCATTCATTCTTACATTCTATTAATCCACGGAAGACATATGGAAGTAAATGGGCACATCATCATCCAGTCTCAAAATAATATTACAATAAAAGTCTAGTTGAAAGAACTAGGTCACAATCTTACATCAACATTCGACTCTAGTCTATGAAGCCTCTATCACTATTAGGTGGTGCCAATGATAGACCTATGGCTACCTCAATCAAAATAAAGCTAATAAGTGTCTAACTCTAAAAAAAGATGAAATAAATATAATGAATCCTCCTAGGTAGGGGAGGCTCACCAATCAGCACCTATTGACGATCTTCAAATCTTATATCTACATCATAAAATAATGCAGTCCAAAAGGGGATGTCTTTACTTGTATTGTACTGGTATGTAAAATAGTTGAGTGAAACAGAAATGGTAGAACATTGTAGAAACAACAATCAACTCATATAGAAACCCACCAATATGTCAAATGTCTATCTAAAGCAAGAATAAAGAGTAGACAAGTGACCCATCAACCAATCAACTCATTAATCAAATCAGGCTCATCTCAGAAGGACTCATCTCATCTCATCTCGACTCAAAGCACTCAGTTTGGGAACTTTCTAAGAGTTTCTCTTAACTGACAACAACCACTTATGAGACAGGGTTTGTATAACAATCACACTGATGTTTTCATAGTTGTTTCGCACTTGTCGGCTAAGGAATGAATATGATCCACAAGAATCTAAACTCAGCCATCCTCTAATGTTTCAGGGATGTAAACTCGGGAGGGGACAATGAGATGTAATGGTTCAATCCTCTCCTGCACTGGGCCGAAGTAGGCAATGAGTGCAAGTGGGACTCACTCTTACTCATTTCAGTACTTGATACTCCTCCCAGTGTTCATAAGACTCCTCATCATCATCTCAAGTAGCCTCATGGAGGCACTCATCATCTCAATTGGTCTCATAGAGACTCTCATCATCTCGTTAACTCAAACTCAAGGGGTCCTCTATTATTTCAGGGACTTTAACTCATCTCAATAAACTCAATTCTCATTTAAGAATTCAAAGACTCAGATCATCAATTAGAAGAAGTCGTTTAGACAGAACTCAATTATGAAGACTCATGGGATCATCAAGCTCAAATAACTCAACCTCATACCTACATCAAGATTTCTATCAATATACTCAATCAAGGCTCTAGACTCCATCCCTAGGTTCATTTGTGCATGCTTTCAAAAGTCAATATATAGGGTTTATATAATATCTCATGAAAAGTATATAATTCAAGAAAAACAAGTTTATGATGATCATCAACATACAAAAATACAAGTAATAGATTGAATTTTAAAGAAAATAATCAAGAAAGTATTTAAAGAAATATATATGGGGACTGATGAACTCTCAAATCATCTATGATTATCTATTGGGCACATGGGAGAACAATCATATGCTTTCGTTTAGCCTTACATACCTGGGAAGCTGATATTACAATCGAACTTTGATGAATACTAGCTTTCCTGGAGAAAACCCTTGATCTCGATAGTTCTTTTAAAGTGGAATAACTTGGAAAGACATTGTTTGAAGAGCTTCTCTTTGATTCTTGAATTCTTGAATTAGAATTTTTAGAGTTCTTTATGAAGAACCCTAATTCTTTAAGAAGAATCAATAACTCCTTTCTTGGGATTCTTGATTTTATTTTCTTGAAACCCTACGTTATGATTTAAGATTCTATTAGAGATTCATGAATAGAAGAAGAAATTTGGGTTGGGTAGATTGAAATTTATGAATAATAACTCATCTTGAGGATGAATCTTGAAATCTAATCCTAACTTGATGACTTTCTTGATGATTCTTGAGCATTTATATTTAGGAGTGAAGGAGTGGGTTTTGATTATGAAACCTGACGTTTTATGCGTTTTGGGACCTTAAATAGACCTCCAAAGCTTTTAGGATAAAATTACCCTCAAATAAAAAGAAAAAACGTCAATTATCACATCCAGAAATGGTCCGCGTTGGGTCCGCGACGCAGAGCTGTCGCAGATCTTCAGACAGCTCTACAAGCCTTCAGTAAAATAGTCATAATTTCCTACTCCGAACTCTGATTAAGGTAAAATTTGATGTGTTGGAAAGATAATTTAAATATCTTAGATTTGATATATTATGGGTCACCTAATTTATTATACTTTAGGAGATATAGTCATTTGAATTTGACCCTTCTATCAACCCATACGAAAACTTAGTTAGTAGAAATTCTTTGGACTTTACTTGATGTAAAGGATCCCTTATATTCGTATATTGAACATAAGAGGGGTTTATAAAGGTCTAAAACACCTCTCATGAATTAAAGGAAAATACGCCTTGGAATTTACACAGGTTCACGACACGCTCCGAGCGCGATTCAGTGTATTTTCTTCCAAAAATCTCCGAACGAGTTTTTCATTTCCTATCAAAAATCTTTAAAAAATATAAGGCATGTCCGTATCCCTAGCACGTTGCACCTTAGGCGCACACAGCCTCTGGAAATCGTTTTGGATCAAAAAATTTATTTTTCGATCCGATGGCTCTATAATTTGAACGAGACCATTTTCCACTCAATTTTTCGTGCTGATCGTAAATTCGATCTCAGATTTTCCGTTGGAGCATGCATTATACGTACATCTATCCTCTAGAGGTATTTTAATAATTTTACCGGGTGTTACATCTATAATCTATAATCTATATCTATAATATAATAAAAGTGTGAAACCCCTTAGAAATGTTGTTTGAACTTTTTGCGCTTCATTAATTACTCTGTTTTAAACAAAATTGTCTTTTCGCTATTTTCTTATTTTATTATTTTACTTTTTATTCATTTAGTTTCAAGATTCACTTTTGAATTAGAATTTCTTTATATTTAGAAACACTCTTGATTTAGGACTATTTGTATACATAATTGTTTCAGCTATGAAGGAAAAGGGAAAATATTATTTGTTTTCTAATATTCAAGACTTTGAAATAGATCAAAATTTTGATTATGAAATATTTTATTTGTAAAAATATGCAAACTTAAAAAGAAAAATAGTACTTAAAATTACGTTGGAAAACATTAAACTACTCTTTTTATATTTAGGAGTCTTTTTGAAATTAAATTTTAATTAATTAATTATTTAACTCCTGACTATTCAACTTCAAATTATTAGTTTATATATTCATAAACTATAAACATATCTCTACATTATAAGTAATTGAATTAAATCTTTCATCTTGACCCTTCTTAATAAATTAAACTATTAGATCAAATTAACAGTATCTATTTAATTTTATTTATATGAATATTTTATTTATATTTAATGGCAAATAACATTTATATATAAATTTTAGATTGACACGATAAATACGTGCAAAATGTTCTCCCACCGTCAGCGTTGTGTATTCGGCAATTATAATTTTAAAAAAAATCAGAGACCAAAAGTATTCTACCATCATCCTGTTCAATCTATCAAAGCTATTTAACAAGACGTATCATTAGGCCAAATGCTTGTTGTTAGACCCCGTATTTCTTTAAATTAAGGATAATTATCCAATTGGGAAATTTTGTTGTGAATATCGTATAATTTGAACTTAAGTATATTTCCGGTGCATGATTAGAGTATCAAGTGAATTTGGCATGCGTAATTAAGTTTGAGTCGGAAGTCCTCGATTGGATCAAAATACAAAAGTTTGGGACCTAATTGATCAATAGGCTAAGATGGACTCCTTATGATGTAATTTTAGAAAGTTGAAATCTATATATATAGGCCCTCTTGTTCCTAACTAAGAACATTTCATTGTTCTTACACTTAGCCTCAAAATTGAAGAGAAAAAAGGGAAAGAGGAGAAGAAGAGGAAGAGGGAAGGAAAGAGATAACAAGTAAGTTCTTTAATCTTTGTGTTCTTGTCTCTTAAATATTCTAGCTATTAAGTTGTGGATTGTGAATTGGGGGTATTGAGAATTTAGGGAGATAGGTTAATTTTGGAGTGGCATAGCTATATATATATA